>CM033463.1:12269994-12354994 GCA_019425755.1 Amaranthus cruentus | reverse complement strand
TGATTTTTTTTTTTAAATTGTTACAATAAGATGTTTAATTAATTAATTCAATTATAGAGAAATAATATATAGTTTAAAGATTTACCTTGTAGACACTACCAAATCCACCTTCACCAAGCTTATTATTTAAAGAAAAATTGTTAGTCGCAGCTTCAAGTGTTCCGAGATCGAACATCAAAGACTCAGCGGTAGCCAAATCACCAAGTACTATGTGTGTCATAAAAAAGTGTTAGAAATACTAATATGACGATATTCCTCTATGAAATGAGTTTTCTAAGTTTCATTTAATATTAATGCTACAAATATGACAGTAATGTGATTTTCGTATCAAAAGTTTCGGTCAAAGGAGTGATTATATATCAAATTTCAATACAAAACGTGTGATCAAGTTTATTTTTCGATTTTAAAAATTATTTTCTTTACTAAAATTTATATTTATATTTTAATTTAATTAATATTAAGAAATTTAGTATCGAAATAATAATGGTTGATTTTATAATTAAAATTGGATTTAAGAGCATTTTAGTAATTTTATTAAAAAAGGGGTGGCGATAAAATGAAAAGGGTGGCGATGTTTAAGGATTGAGTTAATGATTTTTTTTCTTCCATCAAAATTTAATGTTACTTAATAAATAATATATATATACTATATGAATATTCTATTTTTCTTAATTCCGTGAAAATTCCTTATGGGAACCTCATTAGGGAACTGAGGGAGTATAATATACATCATGAGACCTCAACCATTAGATTAAGCTTTTGATTGAATTAGTTATTTGACATGTAAGCAAAAGCCAGGATGACATGAGCTGTTACAGATTTAATCTCAATCAACCCTCATATTGTAAAGTAGAATATTCAATGTCATGTATAAGGAGAGACTGTATAGCATCCATACTTTGAACCGAAATAACTCTCGTATGAGAAGACGTTAATTAGAGTATATATAAGTATATTTTAGGGCCTCAACCATTTGTTGGTTACTTGAGAAGTTGATCATGGGTGTTTAATAAGCTGATTTAGTTTTAAAATAATTTAGGAATATAAAAAGTCATGTAATGAATTCTAACTTTATTATATTAATCCACTAGATAATGCCCGTGCGATGCACGGTTTTATTAAATTTTTAATATATTTTTTGTAAACAAAAAAATTAAAAATTGATGGCTTAAAATATCCTATACTCATTTAATGAATAACATTATAAAAATTTTATAAAGAATTAAACGAAAATAAAATAAAATATATGATTTGTTAATATATTAAATAATATGATCTAAAAAGCAAAAAATCAATAAATATTGATAATATTATAGTCACAAACTCATACTTAGAAAATTAAAAAGTCAAAAGATATGAACATTAGTAATAAATGCAATGACATTATCATTGAGTTTTAGAGTGAAAATTTTTCCATTGAAAAAGTGACACGTAAACAGTTTTAAAAAGTGATGACTTCGTCAGTGTTTTGTTTTAGTAATAGTTATAGATAGATAGATTTAATAAGGTTTTATTAAGGTTTCGTTGGTCACTTTCCAATTCTAGTATTATATTCTATGATTGCATAAATTAATACTCGCTCCTATTCAGCCTAAATGTCACATTTAGCTTTTCACACTTGTCGATGCAATATTTTAACTTTTAATATCTCAAATTATTCTTAATTAAAAATTATAAAATTTTGATATTAATAATCCTTGTAATGAGACGAATTAAACAAGATCCCACATGACTATGTTATAATTTATAAATTAAGAGTAAAATACAAATTAAGAGTGATGAGTGAATAGTGAAAAAAATATGGAACATTTAGGCTGAATAGAATGTAGTATCATTTACTTTGATACACATTCTAGCATAAATTTATATCATTTACTTTGACTCATAAAATATATATCGTAAATAAATTTAATATGAGAATGATGTTTGTAGCTAGAAAATTACCATTTTTAAATTCTTGTGCACGAAACTTTCTTGCTTTCCTTCTGTAGAAATAAAAGCACAACATACACAGCAATCCGAAAGCTAATGGTACAATGATTGCAACAACGATTCTCGCTAAATTTGATTCATTCTTTCCTATTAAATAATAAGAAATCGAAGGCAATTTTATTTAATAGGATAAGAATAATCAAAAAATCAAAAGCCTTGATATTTTTTTTGCTATATTAAACCTAAGTACCCTAATAATCTTTTAAAAATATAAATTGATTACGAATTACAACCTTAATGTTCGATGGTTTGCGAATTACAGCCTTGATATTTTTTTTGCTTTCAATTTTGACCAGAATTCAGGCAAGATGATCAGTTCCGTACAGATTAACCGGTTGACCAACCACTTTACCTTTAACATTCATTTAACTTTTTGTTTTTGTTTTTTTGAGTTTTTTTCATTTAATTTTTTTTCCCCAATTATATTTCTCTCTCTTTCTTCTTTTTCCCCAATTAATCACTTTTTCACATATTCTCTTCATTCATTCTTTCTTTCTCTGTAACAACAAAGAAGAAGAAGAAGAAGAAAGAGATTAATTTTCAAATTTTAATTCAAACTTCTTTGAATCTGTTTTTAAAATTGCAGTCTGAACTAATTTCCTGTGGAAGACAACATATTCAGTTGGAAAGAGACAATTGAAGGAAGCAAAGAAACTGTTAAAATCTCAATTGTTAACATTCCATAATCTTTCTCAGGCTCCGACTCTAAGAATGGTCAACATAAAAAGCTGAAAGTCAATTGTTAAAATTTAATTTCAAAGATATGGTCTTTTATCATATGATTT
This sequence comes from Amaranthus cruentus, assembly GCA_019425755.1. Classification (NCBI taxonomy): domain Eukaryota; kingdom Viridiplantae; phylum Streptophyta; class Magnoliopsida; order Caryophyllales; family Amaranthaceae; genus Amaranthus; species Amaranthus cruentus. The sequence continues at coordinate 12,352,217 of CM033463.1, read as the reverse complement.
ATGGACAATTTAAAGAGCATTCATCAATGGAGTTTTGAAGAGATTTCATTAATGGAGTTCTTTTATAAAAAGAATCAAAAGGTGGCACCTTTAATTTTATTTCTCCCCCAAAAATTCTCTAATTTTTTTTAGATCTAATGCATGATTCATTATTTATTCAGATAAGCATCCCATTATTTTATCATAAACGCTAATCTTTAAACCCACATTTTTCTCTCTCTAATTTATAATTTGTTAACATTTAATTTAAATTTTTTGGGTTTTTTTTCGAAAATCCTAAAACACCCATAACGAAATGCTTTAATTTTGTGACAATGGCGAAGAGAGGGTCAAGACCAGAGCAAGTTAGGAGAATTTTCCAGCAAGATGTGAACAAAGATGAGAGATTAAATGTTAGGGGAGGAAGAAATTATAGAAAAAAATAAAATAAAACTCAAAAAAAATTAAAACTCAGAAAAAAAAAATAAAACAAAAAAGGAAGTCAAAGGTAAAAAGCGTGGTCAACGGTTAAAACTGTACGGAACCGGTCACCTGGCTTGAATACTGGTCAAAATTAAAACATGGTAGTTGTAATTCGCAAAAAAAACATCAAGGCTATAATTCGCAAAACCATCAAACATTAAGGCTGTAATTCGCAATTAATTCTAAAAATATTTATTAAAGTTGAGAATTTTGACAATGACTTCTCATATTTCTTTTTCAAATTCAGAATTTAAAATGAAATACTTGTTTCGAAACACAATTCAAAAATTGACCATAAGACATAATTAAACGAAAAGCAATCACGTACCCGTAGACAATCTTGAACTATTCATAGTAGGAGATAAAGATGGTGATAATTGAGTCAAATTCAAAATCTTATAAAACTCATATAACTCGTACCTAATGGTACAACTAGGTGATAATACCAATCCTCCTTTCTTCAAAACAGAATAAAATTTAGAAACTGCTACTTTAAGACAGTTAGAGCAATTATCTGTCGTCAAGTCGGGCGTACACTGAGCCAAAGTGTACAAAGTTTGATTCATGGGTGCAAAATATGCCTCTTTAGTGGCATATTTGTTACCAGTATTGTCGACGAGAGCTGCATTAGATATCACTTCATTTAAGCTATTTTCCAACATATTTGTCCAATTTTGCACATTCTCTTGGATCAATGGAGCACTTTCATTATTATACATAAATCTAAAGGGATTTTCTTGTAGGAGGGAAAAAAAGGATTGATTCGAGTAACGAAACATGCAACCTTCCAACCAAATTATGGCTTGTTTCTTTGTTTTGCACTTTTGAGTTACTTCTTTTGTAGCAATTTGAATACAATCATGGCATTGGCCGGAATCTAAGTCGCCTCGACACAACACGACACCATAAGTCGGGTTTTGATTGTCTATGCCTTGCTTGTGAGTCAAGAAACCGTTTTTGGTTGATGATACATTTGTGATTAGGGTTGAAACAAGATTGTTTAGATTGGTTTCATAGGAACTATTGATTACGTAGTTTGATGAATTGTAACAATCCCATTGAGTGTAGTTTATTGTTGTAGGAAAGGATGAATTTGAGGTTTTAAACAAACATAGTAATATTATCAAAATAAAAAACATGATTTAATTTGAAATGTGTAGAGATGAAATAATTGTTTGATTAGAAATTATAGAGAAGAATGATGACTTAAATGTTTTACTTGGTTTGGTAAGGCAATGAGGTGTGAATTTTGGTTATGTGCAATTAGTCTTTTGTCTTACTTTTGACTAGTAAAAAGGATGGTTATAGTCAATAAGTCTACAATAATATTCAACTAGAAATTATATAATATGCCTACGTACAACACTAGTAGAACTCTATTCAACTTCTTCTAGTTAAATTTACCTACTTGTTTTTTCTAGATAGCTTTATTTGACGATTTTTTTTTTTGAAATTATTAATTGTATCCTTGTATATTTGCATTTTATTATTAATATTATGATGTTTTTCGATTATCAATGGTACCTTCAACAATCAACATTTGATGTTTATTACATGCGTGACATTAATTATGATAATTTTGTCGTTATTTATCCGTAAATTGTTATTTACGATTTTTAAGCTAATCCAAAATTCTTATTTACGATTTTTATTTTATTAATTTGGGACGGAGATACAAATTAAAATGAGAGAGAAAAGAGATTGTAAGCTCTTTGCGTTAGAAATAACACCAAAACTTGACCGAGACCGTCTCAAATTGAGATTAACAGCGGGCCGACCCAATTCACGCGTATAACATCATCACATGTTTTTCCTTGTTTTTTTTTCATTTTTTAGGCATTTTTCAATTTTGACCTTCAAGGTATCAATTTCAACGTAAAGTAGTACTTAAACCTATCAATTAAAGTAAAAATTTCAATTTGAACCTTTAAGTGATCAATTTTGATGTTAAAGAGTTCAATTTCTACCTAATATCTATCTATACTATATACTAAATGCATTCTTCAATATGACACGTGTCGCTTTCATATTCATTGTTTTCCCTCCAAAATTTTTCATTTAGCTAATAAATTAGGTAAGTAGAATAATTAAACTTGAATGCCCTATTATTTAAATCAATTAACATTTCAAATGGCAATAAAAAATTGGACAATATGAAATCAATATACGTATGGTCAAAATATCATTCTATAAAAAAGGTAATAAAAAATTGGACAATGTATGATCAAATTCTTTTTTATATCTTCTTTGTTCTTTATTTATGTTATTTATGTTATATACATATATTGGTTTATATCATTCTATAAAAATGGCAATAAAAAATTGGACTACTCAAAATTTATGTTATTGATCATTCTACAAGTTCATTTAAAATAATTCAAGCCCAAAGTTTAATTTTAGAGTTTTGAAATTTGAAAGAATTAATGTAATGCAAAGACTAATTTTTCTCACATATCAAATATTATTTTCTCTATATTTATTATGTTTACCAAATATCAGAATAATTTAAAATATTTTTATTTATATTTAAAAGATCATTTAAATATTTTTTGATTATCCGTGCTTGGCACGGGATTCAAGCTAGTATGGTTCTGTTTCACAAATTTAGAACGAAGTTATATAATAAGGCATTATTCTATCATTCAATGGATGAATTTCAAACAACAAATGAATGGTCACACTACAAGAAAAAGCGTCTTGGGCGACAACAAATTTTGTTGCCCATTCTAAAAAATATGACGCCCAAAGTTGGGGCGACAAATCTCACGTGTCGCTCTATCACCGCCGCACATATTTGGGCGACATACTATGCAATTTGAATACTTATTGATCAATAAAACTAAATTTTAACTAAATGCTATAAAATATATCTATACAATTTGAATACTTATTTTTAAAACGATAATTGAAGATTAGAATTTCAAAATTGAGTTAGATTATAAAATACCATTATCAAATTATATGTCATAATTTAACTATTAACATATTCAATTTGAACTAAAATATATACGATATCTTTATCGACATTGAAATACTTATTTTGAAAACAATAATTGAAGCTTATACGTTTAAAATTGAGTTAGATCATAAAACATCAAATGTTAATTTATGTGTCATAATTTACTAGCTAGTACTCTTATGTTCCATTAGAACCATCATGTTGCATTGAATAAAAGTACTTGTATTGTACAATGTTTTTAACACTATTATTGATAGTGTTACTAACCATTCATTTGTTGTTTAATATTCATCCATAGAATGATAACATAATTACATTTTAATAACTTCATTCTCAAATTGTGAAACAGAACCATATTTAGGTAAAAATTGATCAGTTTAACGTCACATTTGGTCACAAATAGGCCAAAGTTGAAAATTTTATGTTAATTGATATGTTAAAAGTTTACTTTAAGTTGAAATTGATACCCTTTAAGGTTAAAATTGGTATCTTTAAGAATAAAATGAAAAATGCCCAAAAAAACAAAATAAAAAAAACCGAGAGAAAGTATGTGAAGTTGATACACGCGTGAATTGGACCAGCCCATTCCTGGTCTCAATTTGAGACGGTCGTCTCCGCCAAGACCAATTGTAGAAATAAATAGAAGATTATGTGTACAATATTTTCACACGCAACAGCAAAATATTTTACTTAAAGTCAAATGTGAATGAATGAGATGGAAAACAATGATTTTTGTCATAGAAATAAACACAACTAAAAAATTAAGTTAATTTTACTTGAAAATGATGGTAAAATACCAATCTTTGCCAATTTATAAGCAAGGTTTACTTGATGCAAAATATTTTTCTTGCGTTTGATGGTTGGTATTAAAAAAGCGGTAAAGGGAATTGTTGGTATTAAAATTCTCATAAAATGTATCGTTACATTCCATGATAATTAAAAGTTAATAATAAAAAAGTATTTTTTATTACTTTTTATTAACACCTATTAACTACATGTCATGACCTATCATCATCATCAATCCAATATCCCACTCGAAAACAGGGTTTGGGTTAGGGAGGTGACGGACAATCTATATTCATACTCCCTTGAGAGTGAATACTAGAGGAAAGCGGGCCCAGAAGGTGAGAGCACCTAATACCACATGTCCACATCTACAAATGATAATGCATTAGAATAAATTTTGAGAATAAAATGAGATAATTAAAGTACAAGCATGACCATAAACTTGTAAAGAGATTTGCGCTCCAATATTACACTAAATTTTTATTACCATTTTCATCATTTCAGAATACTACTTCTATGTAAAAATCAGTTCAGGTTTAAAGCAATTCGATTTAAAATTTATTCGGGTTTAGTCGGTTTTTGCCGGATCGAGTTCGGTTTCGAGCATGATTCGGGCCGGATATGACTCGGGTCGGTCATTTTTTGTTCGGGTAATCTCGGTTAACGGTTATGTGTCGGTTTCAAAAATCGGTTATAGTTCGGGTTCAACTTTCTCATTTTCGGTTATCAATCGGTTCGGGTACAACTTCGATTCGGGTATTGTCGGTTCGATAAACCTTAAAAAGGAACACATTATCGGGTCGGTTTACTTTCGGTTTCAGATCGGATTTCGAGTCGGGTCACTTTTGAACAGCTCTAAGAATACCCAACGGACCATTTAAGTACAGTGTATGTTAAGATTTGCTATTGTAATATTTTTTTTTTATTCTCACCTTGAGTAGAAGTCTTGTTCCTGTAAATTTTTTTATTGCATAGGATCCTTTTTATTTCTGGTATTTAAACTCTTTTGTTCATTAATAGCTTTCACAACTTCCAAAAAATTCTAGCACGTTCTCGCTTTAAACCCATAACATTTCACATATTTCTATGTACGTTTAGTGTATCTATTTTATATTTCCTTTGTTCCTATTTATTCTTTTTATTTATTTTTTCACAATTTTTTAAAATAAATTTTAAATGCTAATATCAATAAATTCGTATCATAAAAATTTTATAATAAAAGATTGATTAGAAATAATCATATGCTATTATATGTCTTAAAAATCTTAATCAAATTTTCTCTTTTTAAAGTGAAATGTCTAATTTATCTCTTTTAAAAGTGAAATATTCTAAATGAGTAAAACATTAGAAAACATAGAAAGTATATATATTATTTTCTTTTTTCACAATAATATTAGAAACACGTTTGTTCCTTTAATTTCATCACAAGCGCATTCGTTGCTTTATTTCGTAACTTATTTTTTTTCATTTATTCATTTATGTTGGTATCCTTTTAACTACTTTTTTCGTTCTTTTTTGCTTTTTCAATTTACTTTTTGCATAATTTTCAAAGCAAAGGTTAAGCCTTATTAATATCTATAAATACGCATTATAAAAAATTATAAAAATAATTTTATTAAAAAGTATACATTAAGATGAATTTAACGAGATCTCAAATGGATTTTCAATTAAGATTGCTACTAGTAAAACTTAAGATTCTAATACATAAAGTATTTTCATTTTCGTCATATTTTCTTTTTAACATAAAGTATTTTTTCCATAAACTATCAATATCAAAATAAAGGACGGCAGAGAATTTATTTTAGTCTATGCAGTTTTTGTTGACGCGGAAAAAAATACAGAAGATTCTACTGTATACATCGGGTCTACTATCTAGTCTTATAGGACAAAATCCGAAAAGATAAATGTAAACCTACTTCATAAATGACTTCAACCTTCCTTTGTTTTGTAGTCATAACTTTCATAATGACATAATAAACCTTATTATCTTATTATGCTCGTCACCATGGAAAATATCTCTATTCGAAAAGAATTTCAATATATGATTTTAATAATTTTTATTTAAAGATATTTAAAGATGTTAAGAAATTTGCATTAATTTTTAAATACTGTTAAAAAAGAGAGAAAATTGGCAAAATAGAAGTAAAAAAAAGCTAAGAATGACAAAATCATATCTCTACGTCCCCAAGAGAATGTGGCATAAGCAATTGGCAAATCTATGAATAATTTAATAGGAACTACTGTATTGCGTATATAGGAGTATATGTGATGAGATCAAAAAATTAAAACATTATACTTCAAATTTAAGAAAGTGGTAATAATATTTTTTAAAATTAAAATATTACAAAGTGAAAAAAAAATACCGATTAAAATGAGGTAATCTCTCAAAAACAAAGGGCTAATTAAGTTATTAGATAAACTTTTGCATGGTGCGTTTAATATTAATTAAAAGGCAATAACCTAAATTCAGGGTTAGACCATGGTCATTGATATGCATCATTCCGGATTGGAACGGTTCAAATTTTGGTTTCAATTCTAATTCCTAAAAAGTGTAATCTGATTCGGATTGTTCGGTCTCAGTTTCAGTTACAATTGTAATTCTGGTTCCATGCGGTTTGAGAAGGTTGCTTGGCGGTTTAGAAAACAGTTCATAGTGTTTCAACTTTTGATTGGACGAGTCTGACAATCAGTTTAATTCTTTCTTTGCTTTAAATATAAATATAAAAAATCGTGTTACTTGCTCATAATTGAATTGTTATAAACTTTGTACTACGTTTGTTTGCTAGATAGATATTGGTTTATATAGTAATTAGTTTGATGAGTTAGAAACATTATTTCATTTTGAAGAAGTTAAGCAAGTTGTTAAGTCAACTAGGACGGATATACCTTATACGTTTGGTCAACAATAAATTTTATTGGTCAACTATTTAACGTAGAAAAGTGAGTCATGTACAAAAGTTGATAATATAATTATTCATAGGAAAAATTGTGGAAAAGTACCTAATAAAAACATTTTTTTCAAAAAATACCTAATAAAAATTTATTTTTTAAAAAGAGTACCAACTAACGGCTGGGGTTAACTTTTCCGTTATCTTTTTTTGCCCATTTTAAAAAGAAACTAATAAAAGTTTTCTTTTTAAAAAAGTACCTAATAAAATTTTTCTTTTCAAAAAAGTACCAAGAACACAACATAATTATTCAATACCAACACAACATAATATATAACTCTAAGAGCTTCATCCATAAAAAAGTTCACACATCGTTCAATACAAACACAACATAAGAACATAATCCAACACAAACCTAGGGCAAGTAACGGTTGGTGTTAAGTTGACCGTTTATTAAAAACAATTATTAGGTAATTTTTGACACTTTTTCCTTATTATTATTATTATTATTATTATTATTATTATTATTATTATTATTATTATTATTATTACTATTATTATTATTGTTATTATTATTATTATTATTATTATTATTATTATTATTATTATTATTATATTTTTATTAGGTACTTTTTTGAAAAAAAAATTTTTTTTTAGGTACTTTTTGACACTTTTCCCTTATTCATAATAGGCATTTGAATTTTGTTACAAAGTGGTCTTTTGACCTAGATTAGATAACATATACTTTCTCCGTTACTATATTTGAGTTTTATCCAATCCAATTAGTTATTTTTAATAATTATATATTTAACAACACACATTCAAAAATAATAAAAAGTTAATAATATAAAAGTATGCTATTAAACGATTTAAATAAGATCTCACTTAACTATATTTTTTCTTATACAAAAGCCGAAAAATATATGAGTTTGAACAATAAATAGTGTAAATAACCATAATGTATAGCGAATATTTTAAAACAAAGTAAATATCAAATATTATATTAACTATTCGACGAATTCAAAATTTTAAATTCAAAAGGCAAAAGCCAAAGCGAAAGCCAACACAACATTAAGTCTAGGTTAAGAGTTACACAAATATATATAGGCACAAAGCTTTAACTATATTAGATTATAGATCATCAAGTATAAATACACACAAGAGATCAAAAAACTCCCAGAAAAAATTTGAATACCCCTTTTCATTTTCTTTTGTTTGTTCTTTTTTAAGTTTTTTACATTAAGAGAGGATAAAATTTATTATGTGAGATTTTATTATATTTGTACTGATACAAGTAAATATAGTTAAATTTCATGATATACCACTGAGGTTTTTCATAATTTACCATATACCACATCTAATATTGTAGATCACCATATATCATTGAGTTTTAGTCCGTTAGCACAACATACTATTAATGACAAATTCCGTTAGTCTGCCGTTTGTGGTAATTATTAATTCACCATATACCATTACTTTTTGTTTTTTTTTGCATCAAATACCTTTTTTAAAAAAAATAGTGATATACCATTACTTTGTTTTTTTTTGCGTCGAATACCATTTTTGTTTGTGGTAATTATTAATTCACCATAAAACATTATTAATTCACCATAAACTTTTATCAGTGATAGGATGAGGGTAAGTTTCTTCTTTGTCTTTAATTTGAGATTATGAAGTTGTGTACTAACTTAGTCTTGTTTTTCTTAAGGGGTTGAATCAGCATTGATTGAGGTGTTCCCAAGAGCTACCAAGAGCATATGCTGCTAGCATTTGTACTCAAATTGCAAGGTTGCAGGATGGAGTGCGACAATATTTCATAAGCTATTTTGGATTGCTGCAAATGCCAACAATGAGTATATGTTTGTAAAAGTCACGTCCAAGATAAAAGAGTATGATGCAGCAACATATGATTATCTCACAAAGAGAAAGGTGGAAGAACAGTAGAGTGTGTACATGTTTGACATGACAGTTTGTTGTGATTATAACACAACAAACTTCGTAGAGTCATTCAATGCAATAACAAGGGCCAATAAGGGCAAGCCTAGGTTGACATTGCTCAAAGGTAAATTTGTGTCCATGTTTTGAACATTTAAATGCAAAATATTATTGTTGCTTATTGTGGTTTTTTTTAAAATTTGGAAAATTGTTGGCATGTTTGATAAAGAAGTGAACATGAATTTTTTTTTTGTGACACTTGGTTTGTATGACACTTCTTTTGTTAACTACTTGGTTTGGATGACACTTCTTTTGTTTATCATTATATTTAAAAAAAATGGTATTTGACGCAAAAAAACAAAAAAGTAATGGTATATGGTGAATTAATAATTACCACAAACGGCAGACTAACGAAATTTGTCATTAACTGTATTATGTGATAACGGACTAAAACTCAATGGTATATGGTGATTTACAATATTTGATGTGTACTTAGAGAAATCGACAACTAAAATTTACTTTAAAATACGTGCAAAATATAAAGTTGACGGTGAAAAAGAAATGGAAGGAATAGTACACTTACACTACAAACAAAATAGATTGGATTTTGTATAATTTTATTTAATATACATCACCTCATACATGATCCATAGAGTCACTTATTTAGTATTTATATTCTACATTCATAGTTCTACTTTGACGACCTTCTGGGCCATTATTGTGACTTAATAGTTTTCACGATTTTTCCTTCATTTATCAGCATTTTTTATAACAGTAGGGAGGAGAATAAGTTGGATATCCTTGAGAATTTCCACGTGGAGTTTTATGAGTTTGTTCTGCAAAACAAAATTGATCCATGTAGTTAGCAATATTAATATTACTAGATAATCCATGTGTTGTATATGCACAATTTTTGATCTTATTTTATTTGTTTTTATTATTTTAAGAAAACAAAGAATAACAATCGTAAATTATTGGTTATTGATTTTCAATAAATTATTAATACTATATAATAACTAATATTTGATTCATTTTTTATTTTAAAGAACATTTTTATAAGTTATGTATATGATGCTAAATAATATTATTTCAATATTATTTTAATCTTTACTAAGTTAGCATAACAAAACTATATGTTAAAAACAAATTTTAATTTTAATAAATTATTTTGAACACATAATACAATATAAATTTAAATGAAATATTTTAAATGATGACAACATTTATATATTAAAAAATGATTTAAATAATTATAAAAATATAAAAATAAAAACAACTTGTCTTGTACGAAATTATCTTAATGTTGAGACAAATCCATCTAATTAGCTCAATTAGATCTTATTGATCACTACAAAATTGCAAGTGACATTATTATTTTTGATTTTCAAATTGAAAGCTATTAAATTATTATTACAGAGAACACATTTTTTTTATTTCCAAAACGAAAGCTAGCAAATTATTATTGTGTATTGAACAGTCACATGCATCCCACTCAAATAATTTAATGAAAGCTAATTAAATGACAAGTCACTTATTTCCTACGTAGACACTCCATTAACAAATAATATAATGAAATCATCTTTGATAAAATAAAGGGAAAAATCTCTTGATAAGTTAAAAACTCATCACTTTTTGAATTTGCTTATATCATTCGTATTTTGCTTTATTATAATGTATATATAGAATATTGTGTGAAAAAAGTTCTCAATTACGATCTACATGTAAGACATCAAAGAAAGAAAATATACATCACTTTATAAATAAACTGCGGATTTTATATAAAAGAAAAGCAGAAACTTACGAGTTAAACGACGAGCGGCAGTGACGTTGTTAGGCATAGAAGAAATTAAAAGAAGTAAGACGGTAATACAAACAACAAAATAATAGGCTTTTAGGGAGGCCATTTTCCCTTACAACTTACAAGAGTGTAAGAAAAGAATTTACTAGTAATTATTTGGGATATGACTACATAAACTCTACACTTAAACTTCTTTTTATAGGCAATTCAAAATTCAAGCAAGGGTAGAGTAGTAGGTCCAACAAATAATAACAAATACTTCCTCCGTTCCGATTTACTTGCTACTATTGCATGGGCACAAAGATTAAGAAGTTACTGTGCAATGATGAGCAGTAGGTGAAAAGTTGCTTTTTTGAAATTTTTTAATATTATTTGTTGAAAAATGAAAAAGAAAAATAGGAGTAATTAGATATAGAGTAGGATAAAAATGGGAGTATGTATAACTTTAAATGATTGGTTTTTTACTAAAAAATGGAAATGTAGCAAGTAATATGAAATTTCCCAAAATGAAAAATGTAGCGAGTATTATGGAACGGAGAAAGTAATAACTTATCAATTCAAAAGTCTACACTTTGACAGTTTGTTTTATTTTAATATAAGTCTTCATATCAGTTGATTTTTTTAATTGATTATTTTAAAATTATAAATGATTATTTTAAGACAGAAGGCGAGCCCCATTTTTATACTGATGCAATTGTAGAGCGGAAGTTGACTAATCATGTTTTGGTGCTTGTCTTGTTTACGTGGTTTTATGATATTATCATTTCTCAAAAAATAATGATCACTTTAAGACTAACTAAATTGGTAATTTTAATATTATAATTTGTCACTTTAAGATAATACATAATTATTTTAAGGTTATAAGGAATTAATTTAAGACTGAATGTGTACACTTGACTAGTTCAATACATGGTATCTCTATTAGACTGTCTCATTTAAGAATCTGTCATTCCAATGAATAAAGTATGTTGCCAAGACAAGTATATAGTATATTATTCAAAAAAATCTTGGTTGAGATTGTCTCATTTAAGAGATATATTTTGTTGGGCCGGTCCAATTATTATTTTTTTTAACAATTTCAAGAGTCAAAAGGCTAGTTACTAGGACCTAAAATACTAATTTTAAGGCTTTAGAATTGATGTTTTAAGTAATCAAATTTGATAATTTTAAAACTTAAAAAGTCAAATTCAAGACTTAAAAGACTAATTTCAAAAGTTGGGAATTCATCTTTTAAGTAGTGAATTTGACAATTTAAAGAATTCAAATACCAATTCTAAACTGAAAAGACGAATTTAGGTTTATAATTTTCATTTCAAATTTAAAGCAGTATAACTCAAAAGTATAGAAAATCTTAATCATTTCAAATCCTAATATATTTATTTTCAAGAAGGCTAGCAGATGTGTCTTCTACATAGGGCATCAACTTTCACATTTTCTTTACCAGCCTTGTAACTTATTAAGAAGGTGGAATGCAGCAAAAACATAATTAACTTACCATGTTCATTCAGTTTACTATGTCCAATTAACATAGAGATGTATAAAATTGATCCGATCTGTAATACCGCCCGAAATCCAAATGTATCCGACCCGTTGGTTGATCCAAGGTGCAGTGATTTGTAACCGATCGAAACTCGACTTGATGCTGACCCGTAACCCGACATGTATCCGATTATTTTAGCCCAATAATCGACTGATACCCGACTCGAGAACAACCGACACCCGCGAATGACCCGACAATGTGGTTAACCGAACTCGATTTGCACCCGACTTGTTACAACTTGAACCCGTCTTTAACCCGATAGATACTCGACATAATCTCACCCAAAATAACCCATAATCAACACTCGAGATTAACCCGACAATGTGAATAAGCGATATAATTTGATTTAACTGTATCAAGTTTAATTCAATTAATAATAAGTTTAATTGAATTGAATCAAGTTTAGTTTAGCTAAAGTTAAACAATAAATGCAGGCCATAAATAAAATCTTATCGACTTTATCTTTGGCTAAATCAAAGATGTCTATTAACCGACAACTTAATTAATCGAGTATAACTCTTCGTTCTCCAATCACAAACGATTTCCACATAAACTAATTGTATAACCATAATTTTCATTTGACATAAAACTCACATGAATTGGATTTTAATCAATCGGAATCTTGAGAATAACTCAAAAATGATATAATCGATGCAAAGTCAACCCGAACCAAAATAATCTGAATTAACGTTAACCTAAAACAAAAAATGACCCGACCTATAGTCTAATCGAATTCAATTCGACCTGCGGCATAACCAATTTGGATCCGAATTGTATTAACCGAACCCGGTACAAATCCAAACTAAAAGGGTATGACCCGAACCGAAACCGACCCAGTGAGGTATCAACCCGATATAAACCCGTAGTCGATTGGACCCGATCCAAAGTGCTAAATCACCTGAAAAAACTCAAACCCGAGAATATTCGAATCCGATTAAACCAGACCCAAAACCCCACCCACTAACTGAATTTACAGCCTACATTAACATACCTTAATAATTGGTCTGAATACAAGATTATGGACCACACTTTCACATAATGGGTCCAATGTGCAAAGGATAAAAAAAACCGCCAAAAGACTCGCCGGGATAAAAAAAAGAAAACATGTTCATGCAGCAAGTAGGGATGGCAATTCAGTCCAAATTCGACCCTAATCTGACTTGATCCGAGGAAAATAATTCGATTCGAGTCCGTGGAAAAAGTCATCCGAGTCCGAGTTAGAGACGGACAGGAGTTGACCCTTATTAAAATCCGACAATCCGACCCGACTCCGACTTTGAATTTGACTTTTACACCAATATTTGATTTGCTTTAATACTCTAGACGTGACTAATTCAAACTCTCTCTCATACTAATTGTAATTTTCTATTTTGAAAAACTACTTGGTATTTTTATTAGATTAATCAATCAGAATACGACAAATCAGATCAAGAGAAATAAAATACGCCAAATCAAAATGCGAGAAAATTTTGTTAAATCGTAGTAGTAGGACTATTTCTCTTGTTAAACTTGAATTCAAACTACATACTTTCTTTGTTCAATTGTATTTGAAAAATATATTTTGTTAATTTTGCATGCTTTAAAATCATTGGTACAATATCACAACGATACTTTTTGATGATAATCTGACTCCAGTGGAGGTCCGAGAGTCCGAAAGTTCGAGTCGAGGCAAACTTGGAGTATGCATAATCCAACTCCGAGTGGAGGTGGACTGAAAAAAAGAGTCCGACTATTATCCGGAGCAAAGTCGGAGTATGTATAATCTGAGCCGAGTCCGACCCATTGCCATCTCTAGCAGTAACAGTCATTTTTACTGTTTTTTAACAAGAATTTGACGAACCAAAACGACATAAACGTGATTGTTGCCAACTCTACTCTATACTACTCCCTCCTATTCATCTAAAACATCCCATTTACTCTTGAGACGCTATTCATTTATCACTCTTAAAATGCATTTTATTACTAATCTATAAGTTAAAACATAGTCATGTGAGATCTTATTTGATTCATTTTGATGTAAAGATTATTAATATCAACTTTTTATTATTTTTAATTATACATAACTCATTATATTAAGGATCAAATAAGTGAATTGGATAGTGTATAAAGTTAATGAGACATTTTAGATAAATAGGAGGTACTATTTTTTATTTAGGTTAACAAAATTCGTAAAAAAAAGCGTCTTGCTCTGAATACAATCATAATAAATATTTTATGTGTTTACTAGCTGAATAGATATTGATTTGAGTTGTTGGTATGTTTGATTAGTTAGAAATATTAGTTATATTCTAAGAAGTTTAGTTAAATAGATGTTAGTTAGAAATATTAGTTATTGGTTGGGAGACCGTGATCAAAATAGGCGAGTTTTTCATTAGTATTACCTATGAACTTCTGATAGCAGGAGAAGCTAAAGTCGACTGGGGGAACATCATGATCTGAAATAGAGCTAGTCAAAGTGCCCAATTCATTACTTGGTTGGTTGTGTAGAATAGATTATCTACAAAAGACCACATCATATGGAACAAAGACTGTGGGTTAGATTTCGCCCTTTTTGATGGGGCCCAGGATACACTGCAACATCTACTTTTTGATTTTAAGAATGCCAAACAAGTCTGAAAAGGATTCTTCGGTTTCTTTGATCATACTTGGTAGGTAAGGTCTTGGGAGGAGGAAATAAAGATGATGAAAAAGTTTAGTAGAAAGAAGATACTGCAAAGTTCATTTATGATATATTGGACATAAATGATCTACAACATTAGATGTGGTATATGGAGAGTCCCTGATATCTTATGCTGTTAGAGCTACTTATTAGGTACGAGGGTTATGGAGGGGATGGGCTGTCCGTGACTAGTTTTTTGTATGGGTTGGTGGCCCATTTAACAAATTTCTTAGATTGGAATGACACCAAGTTTAAGATTTTGTATACTCTCTTTTTGTTGGTAAATATTCATATATCTATTTGATAATAAAAAAAAGTTTAGCTAGTTGTTAGGCCTTCTAGTACGGATATGTTTGGTCAACGATAAGTCTTAGTTGGTAAATATTCATATATCTATTTTTTTTAAAAAAATATATTCATATATCTATTTAATAATAGTTAATGACTTTGGTCCAAAAGTTGTTTATTCAGTTCAATAGATAACATATATACACAACAATAAATTTATCTTTTTGCGACATTAGATTTAGTGGTATTAAAAAATGCCACTGATTCATATTTCTAGTGTAATAATTATTGGTTTTTATTTTAAGTTTCACTATAAAGTGATTTTGCGACACTTTATTTGGTCTTTAGTGGTATATGTAATTGTCACTCTAGTCTATAGTGGCATTAGAATAAGTTTAGATTAAAAGTTTCACGAATATATATAGAGTGTAAGGTTATGTCTTGAATCCCACATCGGAAAAATAACTGTAAGGTTATGCCTTGAAACCCACATCGGAAGAAAAACTGTAACGTTATGCCTTGAATCCCACATTGGAAGATTGAAGTTTTTTATTATCCCACATCGGAAGAATAACAAAGGCTTGTTATTCTTCTCCTATAAAAGGAGTCTTGGGGATCAGTTTTGAATAATCCAAAAATCTGTTTAGCTAAGGTTTTCGGTTTAGGAGTAATTTATAAACTCCTATTTTCTGTAACGTAGTCAGTATCTGTGTTTTGGGTCTCCTCTAGTAATAAAACTTTTCTCTCCCCTGCCGGTGGACGTAGTCGACATATTGTCGGCGAACCAAGTAAATTCTGTGTGTTTAGTATTTTGTCAATCTTTACGCTTTCTTTCTTGCATCAGTTATAACATAGAGATATAAAGCTTTAACAAAAATTCAATAGAACATTGGAGTAAATCATAAAGTATAATTAAAAAAAAAAGAAAGCAAATCCCTAAAAAACGATAGTAGTACACTTACACTACTTACAAAATAGATTGTAGTTTCTATAATTTATTTAATATACATACATCATCTCTTACATGATCTATTAAGTTATTATTTAATAGTATAAATTCTTCATTTATAGTTGAACTTTGACGGCCTTCTCGATTATTATTGTGGCTGCATAATAAGAGTTTTTCTGGCGGTGTGATCTGTTACAAAGTAAAAATGCGAAAATAAAAACTACAATAAAATATGATCTATGTAGTATCTCCTTGTGTATGGCAACAAACTCCTTCCTTGTATGAACCACGAACCAAAAGGAACACCGTAGAGAAGATTAGTTTGCAACGATGAACGTCACTTGGAAATCTGGATATAGATTGAAGGCGTCTGCAAGCTTTCCTTTTGTGATATTTCCCCCACAAAGGTACTTGGGTTATGAGACCGGAAATTCACAACGAGATACAATCAATCACATCAACCGACTAGTACAAATCGATTGAACTAAACAACAATATGTTTTTGTAGAGAATGAAATCAGAAAACTAGAAAGAAGTTAATTACTCTCCTTTATGAATCAAGAGAAAAGAGAGAAACATGAATAAAATTTAATTCAAGCAAGAAGTGATTTGGTATCCATGCACTCACTCTTATTTATAGAGTTGAAGTGACATATGGATTCATCCAAACAACATCTGGTGGTTACCAGACATTAATGATGTAAAACATCTGTTCATAACAACACTTCATTCCATGGAACATAGCTTAGTTTCACGAAATGACATACTGTTTGAATGTGCTCGAACGAGCACTATAAGTGCTCGAACGAGCAGTTCACAAAACAACTTCCAGAAAGTTTCTGACTCAAAAATTCGAAAGTGCTCGAACGAGCACCCAAAGTGCTCGAACGAGCAAACACCAAAAACATCAGACAGAAAGATCAGAAGCAAACTGTCTGACCCACGAGCCAGTGCTCGAACGAGCCACAAAGTGCTCGAACGGGCACCCCTTTGCTCGAACGAGCATTATTGTTTTGACCTTTCTTTTGGTTCCGTTGTTACGTTGCTTGCTTATTCTATGTTTAGTACATGTCTTAAGCCTTGGATAAAGTCCTACATGCACTAAATCTCAACAATCCTCCCCCATTTAGAGCCTTTAGGAAATTTCTTTCTCATTCTCTAAAACTGATCTCAAAATCACGTTCCATGCATCAATGCTAATGTCCCTGCGGATTGAATTAACACCTAGTACAACACACTTAACAAATGATCGTGAAAAAATGATATCCCTGCGGATTTGAATCATGTAACACATTTGATCATTCGAAGATGAAGTACACATAGAACAAATAACACATTGTCATTTCTGTAACAACCCGACTTACCGTTTCCTGAGCAAGACAGGTCATCACGGGGCTTACTAACCCAAAGAAGTCAAATCTCAACCCATTGACCATACTAACCACATGTTATCTTGCCCAAAACATTAAAAAACTAGTTCATAACTCGCGGAAGCTCACAAAATCTAAAACATAACTAAACAACAAATTTTAAGTTCAATCATCTAAACCAAAGTTCAACGTACTCATACAACTAACCATAAAGCCCAATACGATTAATGTAACCAAATCCACTACACATTTACTACAGTCCAACATAGATACTACGATTACTATACAACTCAAATCTAAAGTATCTTCACGATATACTCTAATCACCTCTGCTTCCCCCGTCGTTCCCGTCCGGTTCCGATCTGTAAACAATCTAAAAGATGGAAACAATACGGGGTCAGATTAAACTAAATGAGAAGTAACAATCCAAAACAACAAAATATTAAATTCAAAACAGAGTTTAAAAGCAACGTCATTTTCCTAGATCTATGTGTGCACAGGGAGTCTAGTTTGAGAGGTGCCCCATAGCTCTATGACTATGTCGCTCTCGGGTGAGGCTAGTCAATATTTGAATGACAATTCACCTCAATCCACGGGGAGTAGGGGACAAGGTAACTCACTCCGTCAATGACCAACTCGCAAGCCCGATCCATTGACCATAACATAATCAACATAATCATACATAAACAATTCATCACCGATATTCATCAGTTCAAAACAATTTGATATATAAAAACAAATCATTTTCAAAACAGTAGTCTGGCCAGACCCTTTAAGGGACTGTTATTACTCACCAAAGGCGCTTTAAGCTAAGGCCGTTTCACCGCGATCACTATAAGGGTTCCTCGATGATGTCGTCTCCTGATGCATAATAAACATAACATCACATACGACATTCGATACTACCATCTAGGTTTACATGACTCATTGTATCTCCTCCTAAGACCGTGACTTAGTTCACGCTTTTATTCTAGTATATCGAATTTTCAAAGAATTACACAAGTTACTAACTCTACCCCCAAATATCATCAATTATAATAACCAAGTTCTAGACTAGTTTATCTTCCTATAAGGATCGTATGACTCCACAACTCCCTTAGCATCTTCTAATCCAAACAATTCTTGATTCATCTAAACTAAAATCCAAGAATCTTTAAAATACTCCAATATGACCAAAACAACAATAACGAACTCACTCAATCATTTTATCATCATACCAAACCAAGAGTACTCCTAACTCATAACAAGGATTCCAGTTATTTACAATCTCCATAATTCTCATAATCCAACATAATGATCACTAACCTAATAAAACCAAGATATTACAATAATCTACTACTAAAATTATAAAGAATATAAAATTGTCATCATCACATATTTACTAATATCACGATTTCCCTAATTTTACAATAAGACTCATAAACTAATCTATATAAATTTTTTAAGATTCAACTAAGACTCATAATTGGGGTTTAATACATGTTTTAAAGAATATACTAATGAGAATCATAAAGTAAGAGCATAATTTTAAGGAAGATAAAAGGCATCAAGAAGGATTTACCTTCTTGTTTGATGATAGCCAAGAAACGCCACAATACAGTGTTCAAAAGAAACGATATCCGTCTTAACTTCAATGCTCAAATGCACAAGACCGAACTACACTCAATCCTTCCTCATTTTCGGCAGAATTTAGGTCAGGGGAAAGGTTTCGGCTGCTTCTACACTGATTAGGGTTCGAATTCAAAGAAAAGTAAGAATGAGAGTTTAATAAGCCATAAGAGATTCGAAAGCTATCAAGAACACAAAGAAGTTGTTTGTTACCTTAAATCGCAGGGGAGAAGGAGTTTTTCGCATACAAATCTTCGAAATATGCGGGAGGAAGAAAACGAAAGTCTAATTGTAATAGATTTTTGGCACCGATATGCTGTTTATAGAGGAATAGCGAAATCTGGAGTTGTTCTTAGAGTTGAAGATGCAAATTACAATTGAGAAAGAATGAGATGAGGGATTGGGTTCTTGGTTTAGGGTTCATTCGAAAATTAGAGAGGAATGATTTGGGTGGGGATTGGTTTTCTTTTTGTTGGGTGCTGGGTTCGAAAATCAGAGAGGGAGAAGAAGTGTGTTTTTGTTTTATTTTATTATTATTATTATTATTATTATTATTATTATTATTATTATTATTATTATTATTATTATTATTATTATTATTATTATTATTATTATTATTATTATTGTTATTATTATTATTATTCATCAACCTATGTAAAGGTCCACACTCCACGTGTCATTATCAAATTTATTTAAATTATTTTATTTATTTTAAATTCCCGATTAAATTTTTCGGATGTTACATTCTACCCAACTTGAAATAAACTTCGCCCTCGATGTTAAACCAAGTTTCAAACACATATACAAAAGTCCAGCTAACATAAAACTATGTTTACTTAAATTCTCATATTCTGTGCGTTATAAGAATCCATATTCACCAACTAACTACGTTAACCAACCAAACATAAGGACTAGCATCGACAAATCTTAGTACTAAACTAAAATCTTACAATTCTACCCAACTTAGAATAAAGTTCGTCCCCGAACTTAACTTGCTAAGACTAAGGAGATGCAACAACTATAAAACGATAAAACATAAAATACCAACTGTAACAATCCGACTTATCGTTTCCTGAGCAAGACAGGTCATCACGGGGCTTACTAACCCAAAGAAGTCAAATCTCAAGCCATTGACCATGCAAACCACATGCTTTCTTGCCCTAAACATTCAAAAACCAGTTCATAACTCGCGGAAGCTCATAAAATCTAAAACATAACTAAACAACAAATTTTAAGTTCAATCATCTAAACCAAAGTTCAACGTACTCATACAACTAACCATAAAGCCCAATATGATTAATGTAACCAAATCCACTACACATTTACTACAGTCAAACACAGATAATACGATTACTATACAACTCAAATCTAAAGTATCTTCACGATATACTCTAATCACCTCTACTTCCCCCGTCGTTCCCGTTCGGTTCCGATCTGTAAACAATCTAAAAGATGGAAACAACACGGGGTCAGATTAAACTGAATGAGAAGTAACAATCCAAAACAACAAAACATTAAATTCAAAACAGAGTTTAAAAGCAACGTCATTTTCCTAGATCTATGTGCGCACAGGGAGTCTAGTTTGAGAGGTGCCCTATAGCTCTATGACTATGTCGCTCTCGGGTGAGGCTAGTCAATATTTGAATGACAATTCACCTCAAACAACGGGGAGTAGGGGACAAGGTCCCTCACTCCGTCAATGACCAGCTCGCAAGCCCGATCCATTGACCCTAACATAATCAACATAATCATACATAAACAATTCATCACCGATATTCATCAGTTCAAAACAATTTGATATATAAAAACAAATCATTTTCAAAACAGTAGTCTGGCCAGACCCTTTAAGGGACTGTTATTACTCACCAAAGGCGCTTTAAGCTAAGGCCGTTTCACCGCGATCACTATAAGGGTTCCTCGATGATGTCGTCTCCTGATGCATAATAAACATAACATCACATACGACATTCGATACTACCATCTAGGTTTACATGACTCATTGTATCTCCTCCTAAGACCGTGACTTAGTTCACGCTTTTATTCTAGTATATCGAATTTTCAAAGAATTACACAAGTTACTAACTCTACCCCCAAATATCATCAATTATAATAACCAAGCTCTAGACTAGTTTATCTTCCTATAAGGATCGTATGAATCCACAACTCCCTTAGCATCTTCCACTCGAAACAATTCTTTATTCATCTAAACTAAAATCGAAGAATCTTTAAAATACTCCAATATGACCAAAACAACAATAACGAACTCACTCAATCATTTTATCATCATACCAAACCAAGAGTACTCCTAACTCATAACAAGGATTCCAGTTATTTACAATCTCCATAGTTCTCATAATTCAACATAATCATCACTAACCTAATAAAACCAAGATATTACAATAATATACTACTAAAATTATAAAGAATATAAAATTGTTATCATCACGTATTTACTAATATCACGATTTCCCTAATTTTACAATAAGACTCATAAACTAATCTATATAAATTTTTCAAGATTCAACCAAGACTCATAATTAGGGTTTAATACATGTTTTTAAGAATACACTAATGAGAATCATAATGTAAGAGCATAATTTTAAGGAAGATAAAAGGCATAAAGAAGGATTTACCTTCTTGTTTGATGATAGCCAAGAAACGCGACAATACAGTGTTCAAAAGAAACAATATTCGTCTTAACTTCAATGCTCAAATGCGCAAGACCGAACTACACTCAATCCTTCCCCATTTTCGGCAGAATTTAGGTCAGGGGAAAGGTTTCGGCTGCTGCTACACTGATTAGGGTTCGAATTCAAAGAAAAGTGAGAATGAGAGTTTAATAAGCCATAAGAGATTCGAAAGCTATCAAGAACACAAAGAAGTTGTTTGTTACCTTAAATCACGCAGAGGAGAAGGAGTTTTTCGCATACAAATCTTCGAAATATGCGGGAGGAAGAAAACGAAAGTCTAATTGTAACAGATTTTTGGCACCGATATGCTGTTTACAGAGGAATAGCGAAATCTGGAGTTGTTCTTAGAGTTGAAGATGCAAATTACAATTGAGAGAGAATGAGATGAGGGATTGGGTTCTTGGTTTAGGGTTCATTCGAAAATTAGAGAGGAATGATTTGGGTGGGTATTGGTTTTCTTTTTGTTGGGTGCTGGGTTCGAAAATCAGAGAGGGAGAAGGAGTGTGTTTTTGTTTTATTTTTGTTTTATTTTATTTTATTTTATTTTTATTATTATTATTATTATTATTATTATTATTATTATTATTATTATTATTATTATTATTATTATTATTATTATTATTTATTTATTTATTACCGATGTTACAATTTCTTGACGCATTATAATGGCCGTGTCCATATCTTTTCATAACTTTATCATATTCTTTACGTTAACCTTGACTACTTGAAGCGGCTAAACTTCAAACTTATATAGGTAGGTTCTCACTACGTATAAAATTCCCTAGTAATGGATATACATCAAGAGCTCTTCAACTCAGGGCCTTGAGAACTTTAAATGACGACTACCTCGCTTACTCACGATCCAAAGCAACGATGGGTCATTAGAACTTGTTGCTTACAAAATCCAAAAAGAATTACACCACATTTAATTCAGACAAAACATTAATCATGCGAGAATTGGGCTTTCTTATTGAATTTTAGTTAGCATAATCCGATTGCAATTGGCGCTTGTTCAATTAAATCCCTACTAATGGCTTTAGTGAAAAAAATCAGCCAAATTGAACCTAGTGTTCACATAATCAAGAGTTATGACCCCATTAACGATATATCCTTGCACTAGGCTGTGCCTAAGAGCAATACGACGAGATTTACCGTTATACACTTGACTATAAGCTTTTGCCAATGTCGTTCTGCAATCTGTATGAATTGCCACCGGTGCTATAGGCATTGGTATAATTGGTATCTCAAACATGAGATCCCTTAACCATTCCGCTTCCATCCTTGCAGATGCTAGCGCTATAAACTCGGAAGCCATAGTAGAATCAGCAATGCATGTTTGTTTCTTGGAAGACCAAGATATGGCTCCTCCCCCATAAACAAATACCCAACCACTTGTTGAAGAATTATCTTCTTCATTTGTGAATCAACTTGCATCAGAATAACCTTCCAAAACTGGAGGTTCTCCACTATAAACGATACCGCGTTCCATGGTACCCTTCAAGTATTTTAATACTCTCTTAATCGCTGTCCAATGATGCGGACCTGGACTACTTGTGAACCTACTTAATTTTGCCACTGCAAAAGCAATATCTAGTCTCGTACAAGTAATTGCATACATTAGTGATCCAATAATCTTAGAATATGCTAATTGCGCAACTGGTTCCCAATCATGTCTTCGTAGTTTGACATGTGGATCCATAGGGGTCGAGATCGGAGTTGTCTCGAACATGTTGAATCTTTTAAGCACCTTATCGATATAATGAGCTTGACTTAACTTGATTTCATTGCCGTCTCTTATGATCTTTATACCTAAGATCACATCGGCCTCCCCCATATCCTTCATTTGGAATGAACTTGACAAAAAATCTTTTGTCTCTTGAACACGTACTAAATCAGTACCAAATATGAGCATATCATCAACGTAGAGACAAATATTGACTCCGTTGCCTTGCCCATCAAACTTGCTATAAATGCACTTATCGGCTTGATTCAATTTTTGATGCCATTGTCTCATCAAACTTTTGATGCCATTGTTTCGGTGCTTCTTTTAGTCCGTATAAGGACTTAACAAGTTTACACACCTTATTCTCATGTCCTTTCAAAACGAACCCTTCGGGTTGTTTCATGCAAACCTCTTCATCAAGTTCACCGTATAAAAACGCTGTTTTCACATCCATTTGATGAATCACTAGATTGTAATTTGAAGCTAATGCTACCAATAGCCGAATGGTGATTGTTCTTGCAACAGTTACATATGTATCGAAATGATCGATACCGGGCTTTTGTCTAAAGCCTTGTGCAGCTAAACGGGCCTTAAACTTATCGATAGTACCATCAATTCTCATCTTCTTGCGGAAGATCCACTTGCAACCAATCGGTTTGCAAGACGGAGGTAGATCAACTAATATCCACGTATTATTTCCCATGATGGATTCCATTTCATCATTAATCGCTTCTTTCCAAAAGGAACTGTCTTGTGAAGCCATAGCATCGCTATATGTCAATGGGTCTCCTTCCACATTTAATAAATATGGAACACTAGATTGAATATCGGGTCTAATACCTTCTACCAAGTATACATGAAAGTCAGGACCAAATGTTTTTGGTTTTCTTTGTCGCTTACTCCTTCTAGGAATATCTTCCTCATCCATTGGAGTATCTTCTATGACGATTTGTTGATTTTCATCAACATCATCGTCATTAAGTGGATTTTCTTTTTGAATTTCTTCAAAGTCAACATTATCATTATCGGTACTTATATATAGATTTCTTTGTCTACCAATTGATGAGTATTTATTCTCATCAAATATTGCATCTCTTGACTCTGTTATCGAGTGAATCGATATATAGTTTGCTTTAATTTGCATATCCTACAAAAACGCATTCAAGACCTCGCTCACCGAGTTTCTTTCTCTTTTGTCCGGGTATTCTTACAATAGCCCGACATCCCCAAACCTTAAGATAACTCAAGTTTGGTTTCCTTTTGTACCATAATTCATAAGGAGTTTCCTTATTGGTCCTTGAAGGAACCCGGTTTAGAATGTGACATGCGGTCAACATTGCTTCACCCCAAAATCCATCACTCAAATTAGAGTATGACAACATGGAATTCACCATTTCTTGAAGAGTTCGGTTCTTCCTTTCTGCCACACCATTTGATTGTGGTGCATAACTGGCGGTTGTTTCATGTATAATTCCCATTGATTGGAAATAATGAGGATCGTAGTATTCTCCTCCTTTGTCGGTTCTTAACTTCTTAAGTTTACCATTAACTTGAAGTTCTACTTCATTCTTGTAAACTTTAAAGAAGTCAAGTGCCTCATCTTTTGTATGCAAAAGATAAACATAACAAAACCTTGAATAATCATCAATAAAAGTAACAACATATCTATTATTGCCTAATGATGGAGTACTATGAAAGTCACAAAGATCACTATGCACAAGATCTAAAATTTCAGATTTTCTTTCAACACTTTTGAAAGGTGTTCTTGTGATCTTATTAAGCATACATGTTTTGCAATTTAAAGATTTTTGTTCACATAAAGGTATTAATTCATGATTAGACATAAAAGAAACTTTACCAAAATTAACATGTGCTAATGTAAGATGCCAAAGATAATGTTAATCATCATGCATATTAATATTACATATCATGTCTTTATATGTACAAGATAAAGATAGTTTAAACAAATTACAACATAAGTAAGCACGACCTATATACAAATTACCATTAGATATTATACATCTATCGGCTTCAAATACTAGTTTATATCCTAATCGATTCAAGATAGGACCGGAGACAAGATTCGTACTAATATCGGGAACATAATACACATCCTTAAGGACTAGAGTATTTCCCGATGTACATAAGACTTTCACTTGTCCTTTGCCTTGGACTTTGATTAATGAATTGTCTCCCATGTAGAGATATTCTCCATCGACAACATTATGTAAAGTTGTGAACCAATGTTTACTCTTGCATACATGTCTAGCGGCCCCCGAATCGATCCACCATGACATGTCATCATCCTGCACAATATTCACATTAAAATCCATGGAAGAAACATTCAAACCAGAATTTTCATCCAAATTTGCAAGATTACCTTTAGTAGGAGGGTTGTTGCTTGTAGAAGCACCACCCATCATTTTCTTGAGTTTGTTCTTAGACACAAAGCAATTCTTCTTGCGATGTCCAGTTTTGCCACATTCCCAACAAGCATTGTCATTGACCTTTTTCTTGCCTTTTCCCTTGGGATATTGTGCTTTCTTCCTCTTGTCTCCACTAGAAGAGGCCTTTACCTCATCAATCACCATGTTGACGGTTGATAGATTGGGATATCTCCCTTAGAACTTTCAAGTTCTCTTAAACTTGCTTCAACTTGAAGATGTTGAGCGAGTTCCGTAAGAGTAATCTCTTCTTTCTTATGTTTGAGGGTGTGTCTAACATCCCTCCATGAACTTGGTAACTTATCTATGATACTTGAAACTATGTAAATTTCATCCATGGTTATGTCATGCACTTTCATGTTATTATACATTCGTTGTTATTCATGGAATCGGTCCATCACCGGACGGTTATCCAACATTTTATAGTTATTAAAGTTACTTACTAAAAACTTCTTAGAACTAGCATCTTCCGACATATATTTATCTTCTAAACTATCCCATAATAACTTAGCAGATTCATGAAATTGATAAATATCGAAAAGAGAATCACACATACCGTTGAGGATATGTCCTCTACATTTGAAATCATCATTCTCCCACTTGTTTTGCTTCCTTGCATCCTCCTAAGTATCATCTTCCTTCTCTTCCGATTTCGGAGTGCTTACCACATAGGCCACATTGAGGGAAGTCAAGAGGATGAGCATCTTCTTTTGCTATCTCCTGAATTCCACACCCAAGAACTTGTCCAACTTCATAAAGTTTGAAGTGAGTTCCTTCACGTTTGCCATGATCGCAGAATATATCACAAAAGATTGTTACAAAGTAATAATGCGAAAATAAAAACTGCAATACAATATGATCTATGTAGTATCCCCTTTGTGTATGGCAATGAACTCCTTCCTTGTATGAACCACGAACCAAAAGGAACACCGTAGAGAAGATTAGTTTGTAACGATGAACGTCACTCAGAAATCTGGATATAGATTGAAGGCGTCTGCAAGCTTTCCTTTTGTGATATTTCCCCCACAAAGGTACTTGGGTCATGAGACCGAAAATTCACAACGAGATACAATCAATCACATCAACCGACTAGTACAAATCGATTGAACTAAACAACAATATGTTTTTGTAGAAAATGAAATCAGAAAACTATAAAGAAGTTAATTACTCTCCTTTATGAATCAAGAGAAAAGAGAGAGAGATGACAAAATTTTAATTCAAGCAAGAAGTGATTTGGTATCCACGCACTCACTCTTATTAATAGAGTTGAAGTGACATATGGATTCATCCAAACAACATCTGGTGGTTACCAGACATTAATGATGTAAAACATCCGTTCATAACAACACTTCATTCCATGGAACATAGCTTAGTTTCACGAAATGACATACTGTTTGAATGTGCTCGAACGAGCACTATAAGTGCTCGAACGAGCAGTTCACAAAACAACTTCTAGAAAGTTTCTGACTCGAAAATTAAAAAGTGCTCGAACGAGCAAACACCAAAAACATCAGACAAAAAGATCAGAATCAAACTGCCTGACCCACGAGCCAGTGCTCGAACGAGCCACAAAGTGCTCGAACGAGCATGTTCCTGCTCGAACGAGCATTATTGTTTTGCCCTTTGTTTTGGTTCCGTTGTTACGTTGCTTGCTTAGTCTATGTTTAGTACATGTCTTAAGCCTTGGATAAAGTATTACATGCTCTAAATCTCAACATGATCTTCATTTATTACAGGGGCGGAACAAAGATTTTCGAGGCCTTGTTTATATTTGCAATTTTGATCAAAATGTGGCCCTGCATAAATAATTGGAAAAAATATTTTCAACTTACAATAATTCCTAATAAAAAAAATTGTTAAATTAAACTCTAAAATTAAAGTACAAAAGTTTTCAAAGATTATCAGTATAAAAAAACGTTTGGGATAACAAATTTGAGATGAAAACCTTGAAAAAGAGATTAGAGAAGTTAAAAGATTATTTTGGGAAGGATGAAAAATAAAGTTGATGAGAGAGAGTTGAAATAAAAATCAGAAATGACAATTATTGTTGTGTGCTTGGAAAATTGGAGTACACGTGAGGAGAAAGTAGAGTGCTTGGGGCCCACTCAAAAATTAATTTGTCACAAAAATTTTGGATGAACAAGTATTGGACACGGGGCAACGGGTGTAGTAGGACAATGTCTAGCAAACTAAGACAATTTTACTCATTGATATTTACAGCATGCGATTAATATATGTGGCCTTATATTTTCGAGGCCCTGTGCGGTTGGGCACCCGGAATGGACCCAGAACTGCCCATGATTTATTAGCAACTAGTATAGAAACTCGTGCAATTTACGAATTTATGAGTATGAAATATAAAATATAAGAGTATATATTATCATGATTAAATTTATCGAATATATGACTTTTTTAAAGCAAAACTTAAATACTGATTTTTTAAAATTATTTATCGAATGCATCAGTTTTTCATTCAGTTAAATATATCAAATTTTAGGTCATTTATATAGAATTGCTATAATAAATTATACTCCATATTAAACCTAATTTAGCTTCAATTTTAAAAATAATTAAATTTTAAATTAGGTAAACATTGTCATGTAAATAACTATTATCTACGAAAATAATTACATTTGTCATGCTTCCTTAGAGAATGACACTTGAAATTTTCCATAATTTTTATAATATTGCATGATTGTAATTTTTTATTCTCGCCTTATGTAGAAGTCTTATTCTTGTAAACTGTAGAAACACTTAGAGAGTTTGAACGCAACAAGAGGGGGGGTGAATTGTTGTGTAGCCTTTAGGAGTATTTTTGCCCTGTTTCTTGCGGAATTTCACAATGATAAAATACTCAAAGCAATATAAAGAAACTCAAAAGAACACAAAGATTTAACGTGGAAACTTTCTTGGCCATGAAAGAAAGAAAGCCACGACCACTTCGGATTTTAACTTTTCTTATTAAATTTTATGTAATTTACAACTCTATTACATAAAACTTTTTCTCCTATTCTCTACTAGGCCTAATTCTCTTCTTCTCCTTCTCGATTCTCCTTCTCGTTTCTTTTTCTCTCTTTACAAAATTTCTCACAATTCCCCTTAGACTTCCCCAAGTCTAAATTACACACTCATAAAAACCCTTACAAAATAAGATTCTCAAATTGGATGAAAACAAAGATATGCACAAGGAAAAATTGATTGAATTAATTGGCAATTAAGAACAATTTATCTTTTTCCTTTTCTTGATTTTGATCTCTCTTAATTCTTGAAGGGGGCACTCACGGCACTTCTCAATTTTGCCGGATACATATGTATTTATAAGCCAACAAGAATTAGAAATAGCCTTAATCCCATGTTCCAAAGATGTGGGATCGTGGGTATGAAACTTGGAGGTTACTCCAAGTCCACGGTTAGGTTTTAAGCCAAGAATAGTAAATCCTATTTTTGTGGAGATAAAATAGGATGTAAATTAATTTAGTCCTCTAAAATAGGTTGTTATTTTTAGCCAATTAAAAACCCTTGTGCAAGACTTATTTTCACCCGTACAAGCCAACTATAAGAAAAATAAAAATAAAATTTATTTCCCTATTCTCTGTTGACTTATTTCTCTGACTCGTTGTGTTGGGAACACTGTGTTGTCTCCATCTGTCTGACTTCAGTTTTATCAATCTTGGAACTAGAATATATACCTTGACTGTTTGACATTGCAAGATTGACTTTCTAAGTTTGACTTTGACTTCGACATACAATGCTCTTTGCACAACCTTCTTAGGTACCATCGACGATTATGACAATCGGATATTTGACCTACAAAACAATCTCTAAAATATTTTGTTTGTTTATAATTGTTAAGTCATCATCAAAACTCAAATGGTCCAACAAATTCCCCCTTTTTGATGATGGCAAACTTATAAACAAACTTAATTAAAACATAGAGTAAAACAAATAAATTGAACATGCTAGAGATTAAGACAAGTTCAAACACATTTAGTAAACTAAATCATTACAAATAATTTACTAAATACCTATTAGCACATATTACTCTAATATATTAATTTTTGAAACTTTATCGAGAATCATGTGGTTAATCATGACTCAAGTTTTCAAAATTAAGTATAACAATTAAAAACAGTAAATTAAACACAATAATTTAAGCGACTCCAATAGTATGAAGTTGTAAGAATCATTAAGCGAAACATAAGTGATAATCATAAGTGATAAGCATAATCTGATGGAGACAGTAACTTAATCATCTTGAAACTTTAAGCAATATTATATGCAATGCCAACTATTAAACACAAAACATAAAACATGTTAAAACATATTTACTGTAATTTGGAACAAAACAAAGACTAAGAGTTTAAGCATAAGCATTCACAAGTTTCATCTTAAGTTTGTTGCCTTTCTTCCCCCTTTTGACATCAATCAAAAAGTAGGGGTTTTTATCAAACCACAACACTAAGGCAAGCGTTAGAAAAATTGAGAAAGTAAGCAGCAAACTACAAAGCAAATACCAACACATAATCATGAATGCAAGCACCAATATCATAGACCATAAGATAAAGATGCACAAGTGATAGTGTAGTAGCATAATTGTCATGAAATAAAAATACATATGGGCGTACCCCAGCGTGGTACTCAAAAGAAAGTAGTAAATTGTTCAGTGAAATAGTTGATGAGGCCAACAAAAGTTAAGAATTACAGAAACTGATTGACTAAGCAGACGGAGGGATCAAGGTGCAGTCTCTTCATTTATAAATTCGGTTTGCACTTCCACCGTGTCCAGTTTAGCACCAAGATGGGATTCCATCTGAGTGAGCTAGTCAGTGAGTGATGCAAGTGAAACACGAACTTCTTCCTGAAAAGCAATTAACTGAGACTGAAAATCAATAAATTTGGTAAGCAAGAAATCGAGGGTAATAGGAGGAGGGACAATAGGTTGATCATCATCAAAACCAGTTGGGTGTGGTGGTGGTGAAGTGGGAATTGGTGATGGTGGTGGTGATGGAATATGGGATGGTGTAGGTGTTTTTGGCTTTGGTGATGGAGGAGTCTGAGAGGTCATGTCATCATCTAAACACGAAGAATCTTTGGACGCCAACCTCCTGCTCTTGAGCACAGGTTGTTTCTTGATGTTCTTGAGAGGCACATTCATTTCCTCGTCCTCTGAACTGGACTTTACTTCCTCCAGTTCCACTTCTTCTTCCTCAGATTGTTCCCCCTTACTTGCTTCTTCCCCCGGTTCCTTTTCTGTTTCTGCCTCAGTAGTGGCAGTGGGATCCTGATTTTCTTCTTCCATATCCTCCCCATCTACTTCCGTTTCTCCTTCCTCTTGTTCCTCACCGGAACTGACATACTCTACATCTTCTTCTTCATCCTCTAGAATCCCATTGTCATTCAATTTAAGATGCAAGTTGTTAAGACACTTAGCACCTATTTTGTTATTAGCACTCATGGGGAATTCTAGGCCTTCAAGAGGCACACCAAACTTTTTAAAGATATGGGTTAACAAGCCACCATATCCAACCATAGTCTTCTTTTCAATGCAATCCGCCAAATGAGATATCATCAAAGACGGAAAATTAACTTTTATATGATTCGCTAAGCAGTAGATCAAAGTCGCATCTCTCAAGTTCACCTCACTACGTTTTGATCTACGTGGTAAGATAAATCTCCTAGCAATGTTATACAGCAATTTATGAAGAGGAGACAGTGAGTTGTGACTGAACCGTTTTTTGTCATGAACCCCTAAAAATTTTAATACCGTTTTTACATTAATGCCTGAAAAAACGATCTTAGAACCAACATAGTATGTGTCGAATCCCACAGCAGGTACCCTAAACCATTCACCCAGCATAAGACTGTTAAACTCAATTTTAATTTCCTTCACAGTACTTGAACATACACCATTGTCAATCGAAAAATTACTAATAAACTCTCGCATCAAATTCGGATAAATTGAATTGCAAGATAAGTCATACATCAGAACCTCCCAGCCTTGATTACTCAGAATCGCATGCAATTGAGGGAAAGAGTGAGAGTCATACCAGTATTTGTCTAGTCCAAAACCTACGGACATTTCTTTGGCGATTTCTTCAGCACTGTTAGGGTCCACTTGCTTGGCCCGTTGTACTAGTCTAGATGATGAAGCCCCTTTTGATTGGTTTCTTTTCGTGCCTCCTTGCATGGTGTTAGGAGTGGTTGATCGTTGGCGTTTAAGTGAAGATGACTATGGTATTTCACTAGGTGAAGGATGGATTACTTGTAAAGGTTCGGGTTGAACGAATTTTGGGCTTTTTCCCTTGCTGATTGATGATGATCTTGGCGATTTCATGGTTTTGTTTGGAGATGAAGATGAGGGTTTTTGGAGGAAAGAGAATAGAGTTTCTTGGACGGTTTTAGATGAATTGAAATGGAGTTGTACTTTGGTAATTATGGAGAGTGGGATTGATGGGACGTGAGGAGTGGGTTTTAAAGTGATGAGGGGACGGTTTGTGAATGGTTTGTACAACTTCCAATTGACGGTTTTGCATGTGAATTGGCTGGTGTAACGAGTAGTTATTAAGTTCTTAAGGATAGGTTCGTTGAATGTAGCGGTTTAAGTAACTGATTTTCGGAACACCCCAATGATCCGTCTTCCAATTCAAATTAAGTTGACTCATCGAAAATAATTTAAAAAATAAAATGCTGGAATTTAAGTGGAGTAATAATAATAAACTTTTTTTTTTTTTTTTTCATTTTATAATATGAGGTTAATAATAATAATATAAAATAAATTATTCTACATGGTCTATTCAATTAGGCAAGCAATCAAGACAACATTTATGGCATATAATTAGATAGTTGCATACCTAAATCTCGCAATGATTGAGTTTTCAATCTTGGTTGTTGTGGTTGATCTAACGCTTCCAGTTTTCATGTTGCTTAGAGGAGGAATGCTAGCATTAAACTTTTAATGAAGCTTGATCATACCTAGCTCCAACCTCATCTTTTCAAATTGTTCTCTTGGAAGCGGTTTGGTCATTATATCTGCAACTTGATCACTAGTATTGACATGTTTAACAATAATATTTTTATGCTCGACATTATCCTTAAGAAAATGATGCCTAATATGAATATGTTTAACTCTAGAGTGATGCACTGGATCTTTAGATATGCAAATGGCACTGGTATTATCACAATAAATAGGAACACATTCAAATTTAATACCGAAATCTCTTAGCTGTTGTTTTATCCATAGCATTTGGGAACAGCAAGCTGTTGTTGCCACATATTCTGCTTCTGCAGTGGATAAAGCTACTGTGTTCTGTTTGTTGGAACACCATGATACCAAGCAAGAGCCAAGAAACTGTACCATTCCTGATGTACTCTTTCTATTCACAAGATCACCTGCATAATCTGCATCACTATACCCTTTCAAGTCATAGAGATCACTTTTCGGATAAAATAGGGACAAGTCATCTGTTCCCTTTAAATACCTTAGAATTCTTTTTACTGCCGTATGGTGTGATTTTTTAGGATTTGATTGAAATCTAGCACACAAACCAACACTAAAAGAAATATCGGGTCTACTAGCGGTCAAATATAGTAGAGATCCTATCATGCCTCTATACATTGTTTGATCAACATTAGTTCCGTTAGAGTCTTCATCTAATCTAATGTTAGTAGCCATAGGTGTGTGGTTTGTCTTAGCATTATCTAGTCCATATTTCTTTAGAAGTTCTTTTATATACTTTTGTTGATGAATAAAGATACCGTTAGCAGTTTGTTTAATTTGCAAACCAAGGAAGAAATTTAATTCTCCCATCATACTCATTTCAAATTCAGCACTCATTAGGTCCGCAAATTCTTTACATAACGATTCATTAGTGGCTCCAAAAATAATATCATCAACATAAATTTGAACAACTAAAATATCTGAACCTTTATTCTTAAAGAACAAGGTCTTGTCGATTTTTCCTCTTATGAACTTGTTTTCAATCAAGAATTTAGATAATCTCTCGTACCATTGCCTAGGAGCTTGTTTTAGCCCATAAAGAGCCTTATCAAGCTTGTAGACGTGATCCGGAGAAATTGGGTTTTCAAAGCCAGGTGGCTGTTCCACAAAGACTTCTTCTTCCAGCAAACCATTTAAAAAAGCACATTTCATATCCATTTGATATAATTTAAAATTTATAAAAGCAGCAAATGAAATAAGAAATCTAATAGCTTCTAACCTCGCAACTGGAGCAAAAGTTTCTGTATAGTTAATACCTTCCTGTTGATTGTACCCTTTAACCACCAACCTTGCTTTGTTTCTTACTATTATGCCATGTTTGTCCAGCTTGTTTCTGAATACCCATTTCAATCCAATAATCGTCTTATTCTTGGGTTTTGGTTCCATGTGCCACACTTTATTTCTTTCAAACTCATTTAATTCATCTTGCATTGCGACCACCCAATCTGAATCTTGAAGGGCTTCTTCATGATTCTTGAGTTCCAAAGTTGAGAGAAAAGCAAAGTGTGCACAAAAGTTTCTCATTTGGGACCTTGTTTGTATGCCTTTTCCCATATCGCTTAGAATCAAGTCTAGTGGATGTGACTTTTGATGTTTCCACGGCTTTGGGACAAAGTCTCTTGTGGAGACAGATGTGGAAGCAGGCTCACTGACTTGATTCTGATTTGGCTCAGCTTCAATTCTTTCATCTTGTGCGTCTCTCATATCTGGATTGGGAACGTCAGGTTGTTCCTGATTTGCCTGTTGTTCTAGTTCTTGATTTGGTTCAATATTTTGAACCTGCTGTTGTTCTTCTTGTTCTTGCTCCTTATGTATGTTTTCATCATCTTCCAGGTTTGCAAGACCTATCTTAAAATCACTTGTTTCTTGTTCACTTGTCGTAAAATTTGTTTCATCAAAGATAATGTGAACAGATTCTTCAACACACATAGTTTTCTTATTGTAAACTCTATATGATTTACTGTGAGATGAGTAGCCAAGAAATACTGCTTCATCACTTCTTTCATCAAATTTACCTATATTTCTTTTTCCATTTACATGCACAAAACATCGACATTCAAATACTCGAAAATATGAAATATTAGGTTTAATTCCTTTAAACAGTTCATAGGGGGTTTTAGAAGTGATTGGTCTAATTAGAACACGATTGACAATGTAGCATGCAGTATTAACGGCTTCGGCCCAAAAGTTTCTAGGTAGACCACTAGCTATTAACATGGTTCTAGCCATTTCCTCTAAAGTTCGATTTTTACGTTCCACCACACCATTTTGTTGTGGTGCTTTAGGTGCGGAAAAATTGTGACTTAAACCATGCTCATTACAATAATCCATGAACCTTGAGTTTTCAAGTTCTTTACCATGATCCGATCTTATGTGGACAAGTTGATTGTTACTAGATTTTTGAATTTTGGTGGCAAATGCAATAAATTCATCAAAAGCCTCATTTTTGCTAGATAAAAATAATGTCCATGTAAATCTACTGTAATCATCAACTATAACAAATACATATCGCTTACCGCTACGACTTTGGATTCTCATTGGTCCACAAAGATCCATATGAATTAATTCAAGTGGCTTTGAGGTGGTCACGACATTTTTAGGTTTGAAGGATGACCTTACATGTTTTCCTTTGGCGCAAGGATCACATACTTCATTCTTTTGAAATTTTAGGGACGGTAATCCTCTAACTAGGTCTTTAGATCGTAAAGTATTAAGTAATGAAAAACTAGCATGACTTAATCGTTTATGCCAAAGAAGAGGGTCATCTTCTAAAACACTTTCGAACCGTTAAGCGGTTTTAGGAGCGATTATCGAGGTACCGCGTAGGTGTTCCCTTTTACGATTCCTTCGAGTATGATGTCTCACTGTTGGTTCCTAGAAATGATGCACTTTTGAAGTAAAGTTCTGAGTTACCTTTGTGCATAAAATTGAGAGATACTTAGCAGTTGTGTTTTAAATTCTCGACTAAAATACATTGTCTATAGCGTGGGAACTTGACCTTCCTATCTTTCCTTTTGCAATTATTTCTCCTTTCATGTTTGCCAAAGGTCGCAGTTCCTCCATCATAGGCTTCTAGTAGAGAGAATTTTGATCTATACTTTGTCATGTGCTTGGAGCGACCACTTGTCGAGATACCATGAGTCATTTCCCCTCACTAGAACACGCAAAAGCAACTTATTTGTTAGAGGGTGGAACCCGACCATCCTTGGGTTCCATGTCGATTATACATGAATCATATTTCTTAATCCAAATCTATCGACATATATTTGGTTAGTTTTGTTGTCTTTGTTCCTTTTTAAACATTGATGTTTAGGTGCCGTTTTGCCACAAAGAGCAGGCTTACTACTTGGGAGATCAACATAGACCTTCTTCTTTTATTATATTTATTATACCCCTAAACCTTGAGTTCCTTTAGTTTTAGCGTCAATAATCCATTTGGGAACCTCTTTGATTTTCCCTTTTCTATAGCTTCTTTTAACATCACGTTTTTATCAAGCAAATCAAGAAACAGTGTTTGCACATCGGACCTAAAAGAATTTAGGTAGGATAATTGGTCTTTGCTAGTCTTAAGGTCTTTCTCTATTTGGAGCGGATGGCGGTTTGTTTTCTAGATTACTTTGTGTCTCCAAAATCATTTTAATCAATTTATGTTTATCAATTTGAATAGGTATCGGAAATGAATTAGAAGACAATACCTCTTTTCCTTTGGACTTCTCATCATGTGTTGCCATGGGGGCAGAGATTGGTTTTCTTCTTCAGCGGAGCTTGGTTTGACCTCACTTTCAGATTCTCCCCATGCAGCTATCATGGCTTTGCGAAAATCAGCTTTGTTGAAGTTCCCTTTCACTGGTTGTCTTCCTGTTTCCCTTGCCTTCCCTTTGCCCTTCTCGTTCTTCCATTGAGGGCACTCTTTGATGAAGTGATCGGTACTTCCACATTTGTGGCATTCAAAGTTGGCTTTTGAATTTGTAGTTCCTCTTTCTTTGAAGTTCTTTTGATTATTATATCTACTGTTCCTGAAGAACTTCTTGAATTTTGCACCAACATTCTTTGCCTCTTCCTCATCACTTCGACTCTTCTTGATCATTATTTGTCGAGCCAAGCCTTTGTTCACAGGCTTCCATTTGTTCCGGATGTAATTCGTGAGTCATCGGGGAACCGACTAACTCTTCAGTTGAATTTGGTGAAATCTTTGATTCTGTATGGCGGTGACCTTAGCTCTCCGGCATCATCTTGAGGTAGGCTCCTTAGGATTTTTCTTACTGTTCATCGGGGAATTAGCCTTCCAGAGAACAAGTTCATTTGTAATGTTAGTGAACCTAGTGAACATTTCTTGAATACTTTCTCTAGGTTCCATAACAAATCTTTCATATCTTGACATGAGCAAGTCAATCTTGGAACGCTTTACTTCACTGGTCCCTTTGTGGGTAACTTCCAGCAGATCCCAAATTTGCTTTGCTGTTTTGCAACCCATAATACGATTGTGTTCATTTGGTCCAAGCCCACAGTGAAGTAATTTGATGGCAAGAGCATTCATCTCCATTTTCTGAAAATCTTCTTTCTCATATTCAGTTATCGGTTTGGGAACAGTCTCGTTATTGGAGTTGGTAGTGGTTACCTCGAAATCTCCAACTTCGATGACTCTCCAAACTTGATAGTTCTCGGCTTTGATGAAGATTTCCATCCTATTCTTCCAATATGTGTAGAATTTTCCATCGAACATTGGTGGTCTCTGAGTAGAGTAACCTTCTTCCATACGTTCATTCATTTTTAACATCTCTAATACACCAAGATACGGCTCTCAGGGTTTCCTGATCAAATGAGGAACAGGGCTCTGATACCAATTGTAGAAACACTTAGAGAGTTTGAACGCAGCAAGAGGGGGGGTGAATTGTTGTGTAGCCTTTAGGAGTATTTTTGCCCTGTTTCTTGCGGAATTTTACAATGATAAAATACTCAAAGCAAAATAAAGAAACTCAAAAGAACACAAGAATTTAACGTGGAAACTTTCTTGGCCTTGAAAGAAAGAAAGCCACGACCACTTTGGATTTTAACTTCTCTTATTAAGTTTTAAGCAATTATAACTCAATTACATAAAACTATTTCTTCTCTTCTCTTCTAGGCCTAATTCTCTTCTTCTCCTTCTCGGTTCTCCTTCTCGTTTCTTTTTTCTCTCTTTACAAGATTTCTCACAATTCCCCTTAGACTTCCCCAAGTCTAACTACACACTCATAAAAACCCTTACAAAATAAGATTCTCAAATTGGATGAAAACAAAGAAATGCACAAGGAAAAGTTGATTGAATTAATTGGCTATTAAGAACAATTTATCTTTTTCCTTTTCTTGATTTTGATCTCTCTTAATTCTTGAAGGGGGCACTCACGGCACTTCTCAATTGTGCCGGATACATATGTATTTATAAGCCAACAAGAATTAGAAATAACCTTAATCCCATGTTCCAAAGATGTGGGATCGTGGGTATGAAACTTGGAGGTTACTCCAAGTCCACGGTTAGGTTTTAAGCCAAGAATAGTAAATCCTATTTTTGTGGAGATAAAATAGGATCTAATTTAATTTAGTCCTCTAAAATAGGTTGTTATTTTTAGCCAATTAAAAACCCTTGTGCAAGACTTATTTTCACCCGTACAAGCCAACTATAAGAAAAATAAAAATAAAATTTATTTCCCTATTCTCTGTTGACTTATTTCTCTGACTCGTTGTGTTGGGAACACTGTGTTGTCTCCATCTGGTCTGACTTCAGTTTTATCAATCTTGGAACTAGAATATATACCTTGACTGTTTGACATTGCAAGATTGACTTTCTAAGTTTGACTTTGACTTTGACTTCGACATACAATGCTCTTTGCACAACCTTCTTAGGTACCATCGACGATTATGACAATCGGATATTTGACCTACAAAACAATCTCTAAAATATTTTGTTTGTTTATAATTGTTAAGTCATCATCAAAACTCAAATGGGCCAACATAAACTTTTTATTTCTTGTATTTGAAGTCAATCAACACATATTACATGTTTTAATGAGTTAATTGTTTCCTTAAATATTAAGTCAAATATCAAAAGTTTTTCTAGTTAAAAAAGGCGGAAAAATTTTTAATGACAGCATGACACGTATATCAAGTCGTTTCTTCATTAGTACATTTTATTGATAGATATGCTCTCTTCGTTCTTTTTTGTTCTTACCAATTATTTTTTTCATAGTTTAATTTCAAATTAAATTTTGAGAGATAATCTTTCAAAATAAGCATTATAAAAATTTGTAAATATTATATAAAAACAAATGACTAAAAAAAGTTTAACAATATTCACAAGGATATATCTTATCCTTTATATATCTCAAAAACCTTAATCAAATTTTTCTCTCCTTAAAACTATTAGAAAACAGAGAGAATGTATCATTTTCTTTTTTAGCAATAATCTGACGTGTTTGTTCCATTTATTTCATCACAAGAACATTCTTTGCATTCATTTAATCTACTTATTTTTCTTCCATTCATTTATTTACATTCTATCTTACTGAATTATAAATCAATATAATAACTTAAAAATGTATAATCTGTTAGAAATGTTCAATAATCAAGTGAATATTTTGTATGTCATTTAACGTTGTAATATTCGAAATATTTTAAAAAAATAATAATAATAATTTTTAAAAAAATAAAAATAGAAAAATAAATAATTAATGAATTAAAATACAGAAAAAAAACTCACGTTTAATCAAAACTAAAATAAAATAAGATGAGGAAAGTAAACCCAAAAAAAAATTAACTTCCTTCTTCCATTCCTTAAAAAACTCCTCATTAACTTCATTATCCTTCCCACTTTTTCTCTAATTCAATTAACCTACCTCATTTTATACTTATAAATTAAACCGTTTTTCATATTTAATATTTCACCAAATTAGTTTTCTCTCTTCTCCTTCTTATTCTTCTTCTCTCATTAAGCATTTTTTTCGTTACACATTATCAATTTCCTTTCTCTTTCACAATATTTTTTAATCTTTAGCCAATCTATCTACAAATTACAAACAAAAATTATAATTCAAACACCAAGTTCGTAAACAAAGTTTGATAGTGGTGTGTAAATTTTATATTAACCGCAAGTTCACGGCGTACGTGTAGCTGCGGGTCGAACACTAGGAAGCTTGGGACAAGGGACTTAGTGGTTTTAGTTGATTATATTACTAAAGAGAACAAAAATATTGATTGGTTGTACTAAAAACTACAAATGCAGTAATAAAGATGAGGTTCAACTATGTGATGATGAAATGTAGGGTGTCGGGAATCCCCTAAAGTCTTGTATGATTCAATTCTCATTAATGCCTATGAAGATTTGAATTAAATTCGTGGTTTAATCTCAAACTCTCGGTCTTTTGATTAACTATTAGATTTAGACCTTATTAATTCGATTCTCTTACTCTAGTTTTATTGAACAAATTAATAAGAATTTAACTAAAATTTACCCTAAAGCAAAGTCGATCCCAATCTCACACGCTAGTTCTATTGACTATTCCGACAAAGCATATTTCATTTAGGGTTAATTAGCACAATTCAACCACATTAATCCTTAACCACTACAAAAAAAATGCAACTTACCGACCCAAAAAGCACCGACTAACCGGAACACTCGAAAAATTTCGACTGATTTTCCGACGAACACGGTTTAGTCGAAAATTCCGACTAAATTGCTACTAAATTTGTTTTTGGTCGCAATTTAAATTTGGTAAGAAACAGAAAATTATAGGAAAAAATTCCGACCAACTTCCCACTAAAATTCAGTCGGTATTAGTTTTTTCCAATTGTGTGATATTATGCGGTTTGTAATGTAATGATTTTGTATGCCAATCACTTACAATTGTCTGCCAACCTTTTATTTTTATTAATTTTCTTTTATCATTTTTTTTTAGAAATTTTTATTTATTTACTTTGGTTTTTTTTAGGGATTCATTTACTTTGGTTAGTAATAATTTTACTTATTTTATTTGATTAAAATGCATGATTTCTATTTATTTTCTTCAACTTGTATTACTAGTTTAATTTGTTGGAACTCGAAAAGTATACGACTTGTTTTCAACTTGTTTTATTAGTTTAATTTGTTTATTTTGTATGAACTCGACAAGTATACGATGACAATAATAATAATAATAATAATAATAATAATAATAATAATAATAATAATAATAATAAACTAATAAAATTAATAATGCACTAATACGACTAATACTATACTAATACGACTAATAGTACACTAATACGACTAATTCGAGTAACAATATACTAATATAATTAATACGAGTAATAATATACGAAGAATGCACTAATGAACTAATACGAGTAATAATAATAATACACTAATACAACTAATAATAAACTAATACGAGTTACAATATACGAGTAATAATATATAACTAATACGACTAATACGGCTAAATAACTAATAAAGTACTAATAATCCACTAATACGAGTAGTAATATACTTATACAACTAATAACATAATACGAGTAATAATAACTAATACAACTAATAATAAACCAATACGAGTAATAATAGTAATAATAATAATGGTATTAATAATAATAATAAATACGAATTAATATTTTTTTTTTGAATATCACCTGTTATAGATAAACTAGCTCAAATCGAGCCCTTCGAGTGTCAGAAGGCACTCAGGAAAAGGGCGCATACATACTTTCTCAATGTTCAAGTCCGTGTCACATCTAGCAACCATGTGGGCGACGGTATTACCAACTCCACGAACAAAGCTAAAAGTGGTAAAATCAAAAGAAGATAAAACATCAAAGCAAGAATCAAAGATGAGATGTACGGGAGCAAGGCCCCTGTTCTTCTTCTTCAAAGCCACAATCACATTAAGAGCATCTCCTTCCAGGTGAATATTGTCAAGGCCCATTCTCTTCGCAACCTTCAATCCATAGAGAGCAGCAGCTGCTTCTGATGTTTCCACACTCTAATTCGCTATCACTCTTCGGGTTCCAGTGACAATGATTTTCCCCCGATCATCTCTAATGACAATACCAAGGCCACAGTTCATCCCCGGACCCACATGTGTGTCAAAATTGATCTTGAAGACTCCCACAGCAGGCGCCTGCCACGAGTTGAAGGACCGTACAACAGCATGGGGGTGGGCAGCAGTCAATTTCTTTGAATACCCATTGTACTCTGTGACCATATTGCACAAGGATATTGATAGTTGCTTCACATCACAGGCGCTATTCTCCATGACCCTCTTGTTGCGACCATACCAGCAGGCCTATAGACAAGCACATATATGAGATAACTCCTCCGTAGTGACATGGGACAAGCCATATAAAGAGGTTATCAAAAGAGTCTTGGGGGGCATCACTAAGAACAAAAGCAAAGGGAGAGGTGATCCATATATCACGCGACTCCGCATATCCAATGAGGGCATGGCATAGAGTTTCTTCCTCAATCGTGCAACGGGGGCATAAAGCCGAATCATGCATATGCCTCCGAAATCGAACCACGTTCACATGACGTGACCCTTTGCAAGCGCGCCAAAGGAAGTGGCACAATTTCGGAGGACCTGGGATCGCCCATATCTTTCTCCAAAGCTGATTTTCAGGAACCCGTATCTGTGCAGACAACCCTAGTTTCCCAAGCCAATAACCCGACTTAACAGTGTAGCGACCATCCTTATTCGGACCCCCAAACAGAATATCACTAGAAGTAGTGGAAAAATAAGGTGGTTCCTAATAAACGCAGCAGATAATAGAAGAAAAATAAGGCGGAAAAAAAATAGCACATAGGCTGCGGTCATTGACAAAACCGCAGCCAATAACCAAAAACAAAAATTTGAAACCCTCAAAGGTTGCGGTTTTGGCAATGACCGCAGCCAATAACATTAAAAAAAATTGTGAAACGCGCCTCTTCAATTTCTTTAAACCCTAATTCTTTCTTCAATACATTATATTCTGCCTCTTCTTTCTTCTTTCTTCTTCCATACTTTAAAGAAATTTTTTCTTCTTTCTTCAATACTTCCACTCTTTTTCTTTGATTTATTTATTTTTGTAATGCTTGCCTGATGAATATTAATTTCTTGGCTGGAATATATTTACAATTATCTTTAATCATGATTGCTATACTATATACTGCTTTGAATCCCATGTTGTTGCTGCACTGATGTAGCCTGCTGGAGTTTCTGTTTATTAACTTGTTTTTACGTCTTTACTTAATTTGTTATTCTTGCGTAAGCCTGGTGGATACACATCATTTTCCTTTTCGATTCTTTAGTTCGTTCAAGTTCATGATTTATTGAGGAGATGAATGAATTCTCTTTAAATCACGATTCACTCCAATCCACGCCTTACTTGACAGTGTATGTATTTTGATTTCACCTTTGTTTTGTAGATAATGCTTTTATGAGCTGATCTTGCATTCTAAATTTTTACCTCTATTTGAATTTTTTGTTTATTGGGAACACGTGAAATTTTCGTGAATCATCAAAATAGAGCGATATTTGCAGTTCTTCTGAATCAATATTATGTGATTCCGGATTATTCACTTCTCTTGCGCGATTTTGGTGAAGAATGGGGTTTACAACGAAATGAGAAAAAAAAAAAAGTGGGACTAAAGGCTGCGGTTTTTCAAAAAACCGCAGCCTTTAGTCCCTTTTTTTTGTTTTAAAAATGATCTATAGGCTGCGGTTTTTAGGACCGCAG
This sequence comes from Amaranthus cruentus, assembly GCA_019425755.1. NCBI lineage: Eukaryota > Viridiplantae > Streptophyta > Magnoliopsida > Caryophyllales > Amaranthaceae > Amaranthus > Amaranthus cruentus. The sequence goes on along the minus strand of CM033463.1, from coordinate 12,308,402 downwards.
CAAATACTCTTTCCTCATCTACTGCTATTACTAATGCTGCGAGTCAAAACCGCAGCCTATATTGGCCAAAAAACTGCAGCCTATCTTGTTTTTTTCACTAGTGCCCAGGGGAGATGAAGGGTGTTCAACCAACCGCCAGATTTGTTTGGCAAGATGCGATTGATCAAAACACTTGAGGTCTATGAAGCCCATACCCCCTTGTTTCTTTGGCAAACAAAGTTGTTCCTAGCTGTGCCAATGAGTTTTGCGAGTGTCCCCAGTTGAGCTCCACCAGAATCTACCCATCATCGAGTGGATGTCATCGAGCACACCATCAGGAATACGGAATATACTCATCATATATGTCGGGATAGCCTGAACCACTGCTTTGATCAAAACCTCTTTACCAGCTCTAGACAGCAAACGCTCTTTCCATCCCTGAATTTTCTTCTAGATTCTCTCTTTCAAGCAAGCAAAGATGGATTTTTTAGATCTCCCGATAATCGTAGGCAAACCTAGGTACTTTGTGTGTTGTTCAACTTCATTCACCCCCAACAGCTCCTGAACAATGCGCCTTTGAGATTGAGGAACACCTTTACTGAACGAGATCTTTGTTTTGTCAAAATTAACACTCTGGCCCGAAGCTCTCTCAGATATGCTTATAATAGAAGCAATCTCGGAGCATTCACGAACAGTAGCTCTCGCAAAAAGGATGCTGTCACCTGCAAAGAATAAGTATGAAAGAGGTGGGGCACCTCTGCATACTTTGACACCATGGATGCTTTTCCTGCTAACGGCATGAGAAATCAAGGTAGAGAAAGCATCAGCACATAATATAAAAAAGTATGGTGATATAGGGTCTCCCTGTCGCAAGCCGCAGGATGGAATAAATACGAATAATTAAACTAATATGAGTAGTAGTAGTAGTAGTAACAATAATAATAATAATAATAATAATAATAATAATAATAATAATAATAATAATAATAATAATAATAATAATAATAATAAGTGATAAAAGTATTATGCTATAAGTATTACATTGCATAGAGTATCACTAATTAACAGGTCTCCTAGTGGTTGGAGTCTTGGTGTAATAACCAAGAGGTCAGCGGTTCGAATCCTCTCAAAGCAGTTGTGAGAGGTATTGTGCAGGTATGGGTGCCACGTGCGCGTGACGTGTGTTCCAGATGGGCGCTAAGTAGGCGTTTTAAATATATATATATATATATATAATATATATATATATATATATATATATATATATATATATATATATATATATATATATATATATATATATATATTATTTTCACCAACCACGTCTCAAATCATTTTCCTACTAAAACTATTTACCGACCAATCTCACCAATTTGGCCAGAAAATTTTATTATTTTTTTCGTCATTTTGGGTTGAATTTCTAAATAGCGCTAACGACTAAATTCCGACGAAAAGGGAAGTCGGAAATTTCCGACTAACATCCGACTAACCAAGTTAGTCGGAAAATTCCGACTGTTTTCCTACTAAAACTATTTACCGACCAATCTCAGCCAACTAACCCGAAATGGTCGGAATTTAGTCGGTATAGCTCTATACCGACTGTTTTGGGTAGTCGGAAAATTGGTTTTTTTTGTAGTGAACTTCATAGACACATCCAAGAATCAAATCATACTCAACTAATAGGTTCAAAACCCTAACCCTAAAAAATGAATTTACTCACTAATCATGGTGAATGCAATAAATACCAATTCAAGAATAATACTAGACATAAATGATGATAAATTAAATGATGAAATAAGAGAAGCAATAATAAAAAGAACTAACTAACACCTACAATAAATTTAAACCAACAATAATGGAAAACAATCTAAGCTTTTATTAAAGAAAGATTGAAACTACAAAATTAATGTTTACTAGAGAATGCCTGAACTAATTCAATCAATTTAAAACAAGAAAATTAAAGGACTAAAAGAAACTTACAAACTTGAAGGAGGATTGACTGTCAAAGGCTAAATTGAAGGACAATAATTTTAATCTAATGCTAAAGAGTAATTAAAAGCTAATTAATGTGAAAATAAAGGAAGAACTAAGCAAAACTAAGAAGAAGCAAGAAAAAACCTAATCAGTCATTAGAGGGGTATTTATACTAATAAGAGTAATTAAACACTAAGCCTAAAGAAAAGCCCGGAAGAAAACACGCGTGTTGCTGAAGTAGGATCATGCCGAGTCGAGTTTCACAAAGATAGGGAACTCAGCCGAGTCGGCTTGAGTTTCTGGAAAATTGATGTTCTCTTCAGCCAACACTGCCAAGTAGGCGGCTCCAATTTTCGCCTCAGTGCCGAGTTGGCGCCACATTCTGGAAAATACACTATTTTTGCATCATGGACCGCCGAGTCGACGGTTGTTATTTCCTCATCGTCGTCGAGTCGACGGTTCCTTCTGGAAAGTTTTGCTTGTTTTTTTCTTTCACGCCGATTCACCAAGGTTCAAGAGCCCTCCTTAGCCGACTCGGCTCTTGCATGTTGAAGACTTTTGTTATTCAAACTTTATCATTTTATCTTTTCACCCCGAAGTTTGATTGAATCAAGAGCTCTATTTCTTCCTTAGGTCCTGAAAACACGATTAGTACCAAATACGCCCAAAAACAACTTAAACCGCTATAATTCACTCATTTCTTTACAAATTGAACATGGAATGCTGAAATGGAGTGAAAACGCACAAAACAACCTTCAACCGCCTCTAGACACCGAAAAGGAGCATAAAAATGATAAAAATAAGTGCAAAGAGTTGCACTTATCAGATAGGAGCATACATTTATGCTCTAGGGCTCTTTTTACAAGGTAATTCTCAATATCCATCAAATTAGTATTATCCCGTGAGTATTATGTGCTAATTGATAATTAATGTGTTTAAATGAGAAGCGTGATTTTATAGGATATTTTACCTTTTTATATCTTATTTTCAAAATTATATTACTACTAATTTGTTACATATTAAATTTATAATATTGTTGTTTTGATGAAAGTTACGTTATTATTTTAATAATGATTTCAAATGTGATTGAATTTGAAAGAGAAATATTTACAATATTAATTCCTATTGCCACAAATTGATGTTAAAAACCCGATGGGAAAAATAAGATTTCAGTTGGATATTCTTGAGATATATTCTATGGAGGAAATTTGTGATCATAAATAAAATAAATAATGTAATGTTTTACAATATGTTTATGTGCTTGCGACTAATTATTAAAATATATTAAATCACGTAAAGTGAAACACGAGGGAATTGAAACTCTTATATTTTTAGTGATCCAAGTATAAGGGTGATGAACAGGTTGCCCTATTTGGTTAGTATATAGCTGTCGACAGGTATTACAATTCATATGTCAAAGAGGGTTACATTTGAGGATAGCAAGAATATTGCACTTGAGGGGGAGATTGTTAAAGCAAGTAACAATATTCTCGACTATGACGTTAACTTTGAACACTTAATCGAATATGCCTTAGAGTGTACTTTGGAGGAGAACTATAAGAATGTATCGAGTTGCGTAGGTTTAAGGTTTGGAATGTATGATGAAGTGTTGCTTGATCAAAGCAACAAGAATTGAGGAGTTAGAAGCCCTGCTCGGCCAGCTGAGAGTCGCACAATTGGTCGAGCGGATGTGTGTGTGTGTGTGTGGGGGGGGGGGTCGAGCTACATGTTCAGAATGGGACAAAATGTTTCTAGAAGCACGCTCGACCAAATCATGAGGTGGCTCGACCGAGCGGGTGGTCGAGCGAGCCTGTCAGAATTCCAACGGTGACACTCTCCGTCATCTATGAAAGGGAGTATCATTCTTAGAGAAAGAACCACCAGAAACACACATACTTGTGAGGGCTAATATTTTGCTTGAAACTTGAGAGTGTTCATCTTTTTATTCGTATTTTGAGATCTTGAGAGATTGTTCTCAAGATAGGGGGGGGGGGGTCGAGCTACATGTTCAGAATGGGACAAAATGTTTCTAGAAGCACGCTCGACCAAATCATGAGGTGGCTCGACCGAGCGGGTGGTCGAGCGAGCCTGTCAGAATTCCAACGGGCACTTTTGTGCTGTTACAAGTATTGAACGTGTGCATTTGTTACTTGTTTATTGTTGGTTTATTTTTGAATGTTTATTGTGGGTGTTAATTGTGATTTATGGTGGTTAAATGTGTGACTCTAAGAATGACACTCTCCGTCATCTATGAAAGGGAGTATCATTCTTAGAGAAAGAACCACCAGAAACACACATACTTGTGAGGGCTAATATTTTGCTTGAAACTTGAGAGTGTTCATCTTTCTATTCGTATTTTAAGATCTTGAGAGATTGTTCTCAAGATAGGGAGAGTTTATTACATTGTAATTGTAGAGTTCAATATAATAAACATCATTTCAGGGAGCTGTATCCAAGATACCTCAGAAACACTTGTGTTCTTTCGCATTGTTTTTCATTGTATTTTTCATTGTTGAATCTCGCTAGAGCCGTTCATTTCAGAAATTATATAAGTCAAGGTTCGTGTGACTAATCTAGTAAAACTAGATATTATATTCCACCTTTTCATATATATACAAAAGAAGTTTCTGACCTTATATGATATATATGATGTATATGTTATTCGTTTGGCTTTCCAATTTTTATGACTTATAAAACTTACGTACATTGTCTTAATATATTATAAGTGAGGTCAAATACAAGAGTTGTATACACAAAAAATTAGTTTAGAAAGGTTCTTAAAGGGCATACTATAATATACGGGGTCTCACAAGGTATTGTTGGTGGACTTAACTAGAGGAACTTCATTTGCGGTTCTTGTCTTGTTATTATATTTTGCTAGTGGATTCACGCTACAAAGGTATGACTTTTGATCTCGATATGTATTTGTTTCATTACATGTCAATAATTGGGTCTTGGGAAGGTTTTAGTTAACAATACGAACCTCAATTCTTGGGTATTGGATACCAGTTGAGGTTCTCACATTGATGTGTAGGGGCTAATGAAAATTAGAGATCTTCATAGAGATAAAGTAGACCTACGAATTGGAATTAGACCTTAGGTAGATGCATTAGCTGTAGGATCTTATTGATTATCTTTACGTTCAACACTTTTGTTCAATGTTAATAATTGTTATTATGTTCTTTCAATGAATAGAATTGATTTCAGTTTCAATGTTTGATTCTGAAGGTTTTGCCTTTGAAATAAATAGTGGTTCTTTTTCAATTTACAAAGATGAAATGTTTTAAGGTATAGGGCGTTGCATGAATAGCCATTACATACTCGATCTTGATAAACAAAACTATCACGCAAAATGAGAATAAAATCAAAGGATTCTAATCACACGTATCTTTGGCACTGTCGTTTAGGACATGTAAATGAGAAACACGTTGAAAAACTCCATATAGATGAACTATTGAACTCATTTTATTTTGAATTATATCGTATAAAGTATGCAAGTCTAGTTTGGTTGGAAAAAGGACTAGAACATATTTACTAGACATGATTAAAGAGCTAGTGACTGATTAGGCATAGTACATTCAGATGTATGTGTTCCTATGAGTTCGTTGGCTAGGGGAGGGTATGAATACTTCTTTACTTTTATTGATAATTTACGTAGATACGAAAATGTCTACTTAAGAAAACTTAAATCTTATTTTTTTGAAAAGTTTAAATAAATTCAAAATGACGTACGAAATCAACTTGGCAAGATGATTAAAGCACTTAGATCAGATCGAGGTGGCGTATATCTGAGTCAAGAATTTATTGATCATTTGAAAATTGTGGAATGTTTCGCAATGAACCTCACCTGGAACACCACAATTAAATGGTATGTCCGAGAGGCGAGATCGGACATTAATAGATATGATTCGTTCAATAATGAGTTTAGTTGATCATTCTATTTCATTTTTGGGTTATGCACTCCTAACAGCAGCTCATGTTTTAAATCGTACTCCGTCCAAAGCAATTGATAAGATACCATATGAGTTATGGACAGTTAAAGTTCCCAAGTTGTCTTTTCTATGAATTTTGAGGTTGTCAAGCATATGTAAAACGTTTACAACTAAATAAGCTTGAACCCAGATCTGATAAGGTCTTGTTTGTAATTTGACAAATGAACCCTATAATGTGAACTAGAGGATTCAGATTATTTTAGGTCCGTAGCTAGGTAGTTAGGTTGGACGAAAATTACTTAAAATGGTTAGAATGTTGTTTATTGATGATCGCGTTCATTGATCATAGAGACATTGGATGTCTAGTCAATCACAATAGTAGAGGTTGAGTATCTCTATTTGGACATGATCCATTTCGAGTGTTGTTTACAAACGTATTGGCGTAATAAGAATATCCCAAAATGACTTAAATAGAATCCTAACACCTGAGTCTCTCACTGACTTTGTTTGTGAAAACTATTGTTCTTTGATGCAGTCTAAAGCCATTACGTAAAATGACTAATATATATATATATATATATATATATATATATATATATATATATATATATATATATATATATATATATATATATATATATATATATATATATATATATATTTATTTTTATTTTTTTTTTTGCCAAATGATTTGTATTATATACGGGAGAATCAACAGACAAAACGCTTGGAAAGGAAATTAACTCCCTCCAAGCCACCAAAAACGCTAACGCTCAAACAAACAGGAGAGCGAAAGCCCAAAAAAGAATATAACTACCTAGCTAATTACAAGCATATCTGTCATCCTACTGTTTACTCTCCCTGCAATTCTAAAGACTATACAATCTATAACCTCCTTCAGATCGAAGGTACGGTTATCAAAAATCTTTTTGTTGCGCTGCATCCAAATGCTGTATATCATCTCAGTCCAGGTACCTACCATCAACTTGGCTCTATCTGTTTTCTTTCTATTGATCTTACTCATCCTGTGAATTTCGGTCAGGAAGTCTGGATTGTCAAGCCCACGAGGAAGGAATTTGAAGATTTGCTCCCTGATCTTCTTAGCGCTTGTGCAGTCAAAAAACAGGTGTTGGACTGATTCCTTTGCATCCCCGCATATAGCACATTGGTCGTCTGGAAGATCAAGCCACTTGCCAATCCTGTCCTTAGTAGCCAGTCTGTCCTGGATGGCTAACCAAGTAATGAAACGAGCGCTAGGACTGGCGACGTTCTTAATCATGATAATCCCCCATTAGACCTTAGGGACATCTGCGATCAGGCGCTCATAAACTTTTCCTATACTGTATTTATCCCCTTGAGTTACAACTGACCATCCCCCTAGGCTATTCACAAGCTCTCTTTGTTTCATGATCTTCTTGAAGCTCCAAGAGGCGTGGATTGAAGGCCTCATGTCATGGAGCTCTTGATTTTTCAGGTAGTAGCTATGTACCCATTTCACCCAAAGGTTCTCGTTTTTCTGAGCTATGTTCCACAGATGCTTGAGGAGAGCCGCTTTGTTCCATCTATACATATCCCGCAAGTTGAGACCACCTTTAGAAAAGGGAAGACCCATTTGGCTCCAAGAGACAGCAGCTTTTCGAGAGACTCCTTCTTTTCCAGTCCAAATAAACGCTCTGCAGCTGTTTTCTACCATTTTGAGAACTTTTTTCGGGAGGCAGAAGATTTGGACCCAGAAATTAAGCATACCCCCAATCACAGTGCGCACCAATTGAATTCTACCAGCATAAGACAGAAGCCGCGAAGACCAGTAGTTAAGCTTCCCCACGATTTTGTCCACCAAGGGCCTGCAGTCACGGGCATTGAGCTTCTTAGAGTGGAGAGGAACTCCCAGGTATTTGAACGGGAAAGAACCTTCTATCATGTTTAGGAGGTGAATGATTCTCTCTTTGCACTGTCTATCAACTCCTGAGATATACACGTTGCTCTTGTTAGTATTGGCCTCTAGGCCCGAAGCCTTCGAAAATCTGTGGAAAGTGTTCATCATGCTTCTAACTGAGGGGATATCAGCTCTGCAGAACATGAGGAGATCATCTGCAAACAGAAGATGTGTGATGTGCACTAGCCGACACCTAGGGTGGAAGTGAAACCCTGTCTTGCTGTTCTGATCTCGCATGAGTCTGGATAAGTACTCCATGGCAATAGCAAAGAGGTATGGGGAAATGGGGTCTCCCTGACGAAGGCCTTTCTTAGCTTTGAACGGTTCCAAGGGCATACCATTTACCAAGATGGAGAAGGACACTGTGGTAACACACATCTTGATCCACTCAACAAATCTAGGAGGAAAACCCATTTCATTCATGAGTGAGAACAGGAAATCCCAGCTAATCGAATCATATGCTTTCCTGAGGTCCATTTTGATCATGCAACGGGGACTATTGTTCTTTCTGTCGTAGCCTTTGATGAGCTCTGCCGCAAGTAAGATGTTATCAGCCATCAGCCTCCCTGGAATAAAACCCGATTGGGCATGGTCGATGACCTTACCCATCACCCTCTGGAGTCTCCTTGCTAGAACCCTGGAAATAATCTTGTATATCACTGTGCAGCAAGCAATAGGTCTGAAGTCTCCCACTTTGTTGGCATTCGTGGTTTTGGGGATCAGGGTAACCGAAGTGCAGTTATACAGGGGGAACAACAATGAATGGCTAAAGAACTCTCTGATCGCACTTATGAGGTCCTCCTTTATTATGTCCCAAGTCCTTTTGAAGAAACAAGCATTAAAGCCATCAATGCCTGGAGCTTTGTTGTCATTCATTCCAAACAGAGCCTCTTTGATTTCCTCATCTGTCACATGCTGAATAAGATCCTGGCTGCTTCTGTTATCAATTTGAGGACCCGATCGCATAACTTTCCTGTCAATCACCTCGAGGTTGGGGGTAGCAGTACCTTGGAGGCATTGATAGAACTGGATAATTTCCCTCTGGATCTCATCGGAATTATGTAACCACTTCCCATCTTTGTCTTGGATCTCATGAATGCTATTAGAAGCACACCACTCCTTTATGGCAGCATGAAAGTAGCTAGAATTTTCATCCCCATTTTTTAGCCAATGAATTCTAGCCTTTTGATGGAGAGCTTTATCTTCAATTTTCCTCCATTTTCGCACTTGCTCGATGGCCTCTTTTTCATGATTGTGGAGGGCTTCATTTGTGGAATCAGTTTGTAGGTCAGTTTGGATGCAATCCAAGGAATCTTCCCACTGAGCAATCCTATTCTTTATCCCCTTAAACTCCCTATTGTGAAGCTGTTTCAGACTCTTTTTGTCGTTGTTCATTTTGTGCCACAATTTCTGGAGGCCTGTACCTTTGACCCTCAAATTCCAAGCTTGCTCAACAACTGTATGAAAGTCCTGGTGCTCACACAAGTAGTTGAAGAAACGGAACGGCCGGCTCTGCTTCTGGTCTTACTCAGTAAGATTAAGAATCAGAGGAGTATGATCGGAAGTGTGGGAGTTAGCATACATGACGCTCACATGAGGGAAGTTATTGAACCAATGGAGGTTCCCTATAGCATGGTCAATCTTCGTTAAGGTGCGGCTTTCCCCCTCCCCTCTGTTGGACCAGGAGTAAGAGTGACCTCTCTCTGTAATCGGGTGAAGCTCCTTGCAGTCAAGCCACTGGAGCATGTCGGATGTCTCATAAGTATTCACCTGTGCGCCATTCATTCTATGTTCATCCTTAAAAATCGCATTGAAGTCTCCAATGAATAAGCATGCTTCATTGTAGTTCAACTTCTCCAACTCCTTCCACAAGTCTTTCCTGTCAGTGACCGTATGCAGACCATACACAAACACAATATAAAAGCTTTGATGCGAGTTGATGGGAGTAATCTTGGTGCCTATAAATTGAAGATGAGTCTCACATTGCTCAACCTTGCATTTTTCATGCCGCCAACCTACCCAAACCCTTCCCTTATCATGATGCGAGTAGTTCGTATGCCATTTCCGACTTTTGCCGAACTTTTTTTTAATTTTCTCCATGTTTGAGCTTTTGATTTTCGTTTCCATCAAGCCCACCACACTGACATTATTTTTATCAAGGAAGGATTTAATTTCCCTGATTTTAACGGGGCTATTCATGCCCCTAATATTCCATGAGGCGATGATCATTTCGGGGAGGGACTTGGACGGGTCCCGTCCCTATTTGAGTTTGAAGTTGCTGCTTTTTCGCTCAAAACTACAGTCTGTGTATCATCCTGTGAAGACTCCATGTGTTCATGAGTAACCGTGTACATATTCCCCTTGTGCTGCACCTTTCTAGCAGCTTTGCTTGGCGCTACAAGGGTCCACCCCTCCTCGACACATTGCTGCTGTCCTGTGGTGGTACTAGGGGTCATATCAGGAGGCGTGTCAGCCACAACAGGGAGCTGTTGCTCCTGACTACGAGTTTCTGACCTGAAATCAGAAGGCACAGCTTCTATGTTGTTTGAGGCAGCATCTGCTACCTCTATGTTGCTGTGAGTTTGTAGGTCATTTTTTGCTAGTTTGTCCTTTAGATCAGAAATAGAGGCAGCTCCATGGACAAACTTAGCAATATCTTTGGGGATCCAAGCTCGATTATCCTTCTTCAATGCACCACCTTCTTTCGATTTATGACTCCCATTTTCATTCGTATTTTCATTGCAAATATGCCCTAGCTTGTTATACTTTCCACAGTAATACGGTTTCCATTCGGGGATAACTTTTTGCACAAATTCTCGCCCCAAATTGTCTCGCACTCTTACTTCTTTAGTGAATTCCTGAGTAACATCAACTTCGACAAGCACTCTTGCGTATGATACTTTCAACTGCTTAGCTGTGCATTCGTCAGCTAGAGTAGGGACCCCAATAGCACTAACAATACGACTCAAAGTGTCCTCACCCCAAGAATGCAGCGGTAAGTTAGGTAAACGAACCCAAACTGGGATGACTCTCATGATTTCTTCTTTAAAGTCAAAGTTCATGGTTCATTTCTTTACTATCATAGGAGCTCGATTTAGAAAATATGGTCCACCTTTGATAATCGCCTCACACTCATCTTCTGTACTAAATCTCAAAATGAAGTAACCCTCCTCATGATTGTGTATAGCGGGCATATTAACGAACGACCAATGTTTGCGAATAAAGCCCCTAAGTATATCTATCGTGACATTTCCACCAACAACATACAACACCACAGCACGTTCCCAAATTTTAATATAATCAACTAATTCATGAGACTCTATTTGCACCACTTGGGATCCATTCTCCATTAAAGGGGGGACAAATTTTAAGGGCATACCAAGAGGGGGGTTAGGGGTGGTTACCTTATCCTTCCACAAGCTTAATTGGGGACTTGGTACTGTTGTCCCTGTGGTTTTGTCGGTCAGCGGTGGGAACTCCTCCACTTCAGCTTCTTCTTCTTCATTGGAAGTTAGCTGCTCTGATTTCTCTGTGCTAGGTTGGCCTTGTCGGGTAAGCAGCTTTTGAAATGACTCCAATTGCAGTTTCAGTGAGTTTAATTCAGTTCTAATTTCCTCCTCTTTGCTTTCGACTGTGCGAGATTCATCTAGGGCAACAATTTTATTCTCAATTGCTGTCATACCTGGATCATCGTTACCAGAATCATCTTCTTCACTACGAATTTGCGGTTCAGCCCTAGCTGCCTGTTTCTCAGTGCCGCTTCTTGTGATTGAACTGAAGTCCCTGCCCTCCTCGCCTCTTCCACGCCCTCCTCTCCCACGTGAACTTCTTCCACCTCTCATAGTGTCAGAAAACGGTGTACCTTGCCGGAAAAAGTAGCAGCCACGAAGAGATGGCTAGGCGCCCATCTATTCGCAGGACCACATCTCTCTAAAGCTTTTATATATATATATATATATATATATATATATATATATATATATATATATATATATATATATATATATATATATATATATATATATATATATATATATATATATATATATATATATATATATATATATATATATATATATATATATATATGTTTGTTCTATGTTTGTTGATAGGACCTAAATTTATAAGGGATCAATGATCATGCCAATAAGGTATATTTCACTTAAGGTCAAGACACCCCGGATAATTTGAGAAGAATTAATTGGAAATTCGATGATGTTTGTTGTTATCGCCCACATGGGTTGTTTTATTGGAATTGGCTACCCTTGTGGGGTTGATATTATTGAACTTTGGGCTCATGCAGGAAGGGTCCTAATTTGGACCACCATAGGGGGTATGCATACTCTTAGCTTGACGATCCTGTTGAAATGTGGGGCATTGTCTTGGTTAGAAAATTGCCGTGGGACTAGCTCTCCTATGTGTATTCTTCCACATATTTTTATTTTGACGCTCCCATACAGGTTGGGCAACGTGTAAGTTGGGAATTTGGATAATTGGATCTCTATATGTCGACTAGAGCCTTGGTATGTTAGGATGAATGTAGTACTTGTTTAAATAATAATTATCATTATGTATTAAGTCTCTAACCTGTATGTTGTTCTTTGAACCTTCAATGATGTTATGATGATGGCAACTAGTAATTTGACTGATGGGTTGGAAATGAATGGCGAGTGAGATGGCTTAAAGAAACCTCAACATATGCACATGCCTTTTATTTTTTCTTTTAATTGAGCTTATTATGAATAAAAAACATTTTCTTTAGTTATAATAAACTTTATGTTTATTTTATAGAGGCCATGAGGTTCTCAAGTTGTAAGACTTTAAGATTCCGCTGTAGTTTAATACCTTTGCTGAACATTATTCCTTTGTCCTTTGAACGTAATCGATCCATTGACTAGTTTGACTTTTATTTTGTCCGAGTTACTATTTGAAGTTTATTTTTATATATAAATATTCGGATCGTCTTTATTCAGACTATTACAGCCTAGATATTCCTTGAAAACAACCAAAGAATCTCCATGTTCAAGTGATTAAATAGTACAAATATGTTGGTTTGAATTGTTGGTTCATTTGATCACTAAGAACCATTAGTTAAATTTTAAGAAGTTTAGTAAGTTGTTAAGCCAAAGTGTACAAATATGTTTAGTCAACAATAAATTTTTGTATTGTTAGTTAATTTGATTGGTTAGAACCATTTGTTAAATTTTAAGAAGTTTAGCAAGTTGTTAATACAAATTGTACAAATATGTTTAGTCAATGATAAATCTTAGTTATCAGATGTCTATTATAGAGAAAAAAGGGTTATGTCATGCGTAGATAACAAAATTAAACATTGGTTTAACTATTTGATCAATCGAGATTTCAAATTCAAAAGCTAAAAAGCAAAAAATCAAAGCCAACAAAACATCATAATAAACTTAGGTTAAAAGTTATACGAATTTAATGGCACAAAGTTTTAATTATAATTAAATAGATTATAGATCATCAAGTATAGATATTACACACAAGAGAAAATCCCTTATAAAAATGATTAACAATTACACTACATACAAAATACATTGTATTTTCTATAATTTATTTAAAATACATCTTACACGATCTATAAATAAAGTAACTTATTTATTTACTACTAATAATATTCTTCATTCATAGTTCAACTTTAACGGCCTGTCCTTTATTATTACGTCTTTAAATATTAAGATTATTTTTCTCGGATTGAGTAACCTTCATTTATTAGTAAGGAGGAGAATAAGTTCCATATGCTTGAGGAATTGGATTACTTGGAGTTCCATATGCTTGAGGAATTGGACCACTTGGAGTTCCATAAGTTTCTTCTGCGAAATAAAATCAATCCAAGTCGTTAGCGATGTAATTAATATATGGGAAAATTTCTTTTCAAACTCCCAACTATTCTTGGTTTATATATGAAACTCTTAACTTTGAATCGAAAACTCTAAAGTTTAGATTCATTTTAATTTTAAAGCACTGATACAATTTCATTACCTTTTTGACCGGTTACGATTTTGTTAAAATGAAAGGGTACATGAAGGGTCGTGTAAGGTCAAAGAGGGTGAAGTGATTAACAAATACAATTGGGTCTCATTACTATTCTACTAAAATCAATTTATCCGGTTACAAGTAATCTTGGATTTTAAATTTTCTTGGACTTTAAATTTAAAATGGACCTAAAGTTAGGAGTTTTAAATATTAATCAATTGTTGAGAGTTTTATATTTAAATCGCAAATAGTTGAGAGTTTTTAATGTAATTCCCTTAATATTAATATGTGTTAAATCTCTAAATTCTATCCTTGAACATTTCATACAAATTTTAATGTCTAAACAAACAAAGAACTATAAAAAAAAAAAAGTAAAAACTTACGAGTTAATCGACGAGCCGCAGTAACCTTATTAGGCATAAAGGAAAGGAGAAGAAGTAAGACAATAGTGCAAACAAAAAAACAGTAGGCTCTTTTGGAGGCCATTTTATGCTTACAAGTTTGGGATATGATCACATATAAACTCTACATTCCAACATCTATTTATAAGCAGTTCAGAAGTTAAGCAAGAGTAAGTCCAACTAATACTTTTAAACTTACGATTTTTTTTCAAGAAAAATCGTTATCCAATGAGTAACGTACGTGGCCAAGAAAGTTTTTTTCTTTTGAGATAAGCGAAGACAAAATTTTGCACTTCTTCTGTTATTTTTTTTTAACTTGTACTCTCCTTCACTTGTCCAATGCACTAATTTAATCAGTAAAAAATTTACGAAATTAAAAGTCCACTAAATTCATGTAGAGATGATCTATACCTCTCATAGAACAATGCTTTAATTTATAGATTAACAAAAAAATGAAAATTAATACTTAATTACAGCATTTGAGTGTAATCTTAAAAAAACGGAGGAAGTTTTTAGTGGATTCGTCACAAAATATTGGGCAAGGCTGTCTACTTGTAAGAGGTATCGTATTGTGCCAGCCTCTTTTTTTTATTTTTTTATTTTTTTTAATTTTTTTTAACTTTAAGACTTAAAAGTCTAATTATAATAGTTAAAACATCAATTACAAGACTTTGAATTTACATTTTATGTCATTGAATTTGACAATTTAAAAACTTATAAGGTCTCTCTCTCCAAAAAAAAACAAAAAAAAACTTATAAGGTTAATTTTAAGACTTAAAAGACAAATTCAAAGTTTTGAAATTGATATTTTGATTCATTAAATATGACAATTTTGAGAGTTATAAAACCAATTCAAAAACTGAAAAAAAGGAATTTTAATGTTTACAATTCTCATTCCAAGCAATTTAAATTTGCTAGCCAAGGTGGCAAATATTTTCCAATTCTTAAAAAAGTAATTTTTTTTTAAACAAATAGTTAAATATCCTTGTTCCATATAATGATTTTCTTTTTTATATATAAATTACTGGTATAAAAAATCGTGTAATATACAATGATATTAATAAGAAAATATATCTAAATATAATTTTAAGAGAATAATAAAAATATATTTTACCATTAGAAAATTTATAGAATTAAATTACATTGAATTTTTATAACCTATTTTATATATTATAACAACTATGAATCAATATAGAAAACATATTTTATTTAAGAAATAACTTTTCATCATGTACATTTCCACATAAAAAATCAATTCCCTACATGTGTATACACAAATATGCTCAATTCAAGTGATTTTTGCTATATGAAAATTTCTTTTAGTAAGGTTATACATACTTTACTCACTCTATTTTTTTCACTAAAAACTGCAATATTAAAATATAAGATCGTGTCCCCTTCTCTCTCTAGGGTTAGGGCTTCCTTCTCTCTGGTTTACCCTAGAGACGTTTCTGTCCCATTATCTTGATTCCTTGGCAATAATGGCGGATGACCTAGTCGAGCACTGCTTCAAATTGGTTATTACAAACGATGAAGATGATGTAGTGGATCTGGAACATTGTGAGGATAACACCCAAGATGAGAAATTGTCCTTAAGGTTCGTGGGTAGAATTCTTACTTCGAAGCCTCTGAATTTCGATGCTGTACGTTGTACCCTTCAACATATATGGAGTCTAAAGGAAGGGGTAGTTATTAGGGATTTGGGGGTGAATCTCTTTCTCTTTCGATTTTACCATTGGAGGGATCGTGATAAGGTTTTTGTGGGCAGACCTTGGAGGTTCGAGAATAAATTACTTGTTCTCCAAGAAATCAATCAAGAACCACAATCGGGAGAGATGGAACTGAATTTTTCTCCCTTTTGCATCCGACTATACGACATTCCCTTTGGCTATAGATCGGACGAAAAGGTGAAAGCCATTGCAAGGGCGGTTGGGGAGGTTATGGAACTTGAAGAGGATTTTCTTGATATTATCTGTAGGGTTAGGGTTTGGTTGGATACAGTGAAACACCTTAAAAGATTCCAGATGATACGGTTGAAGAATGGATGCACCGTGAAGGTTACTCTGAAATATGAACGTTTTCCTTTTTTCTGCTTCTTGTGTGGCCTCATGCCTCACACTGAGAATGACTGTGCTATTGTATCTGATGAAGACAAGGATATGGGGTATAGGTGGGGGATGAATATCCGTGCTTCCCCACACTAGTGGAAAAAACCTCATAGGCTGCGGTTTTTAGGCCACTAAAGGCTGCGGTTTTGGACCCAAGCACTTGTTGTAGCAGCTGATAGCTTTAAACAATGGTTGCGATTAAAAAACGCAGCAAAATAAATAGACTATTGGCTGCGGTTTTGGAACTGTCCACAACCAATAGTGTGTTTTTCAGAAACCCAATTTTGGGCCACATTATTGGCTGCGGACAGGCCCAAAACCGCAACCAATGTATTGTTTTTTAAAAATTATTTTTTTTGTTTTATTGATATTTGGGGCACATTATTGGCTGCGAACAGGTCCTAAACGCAGCCAATGTGATGTTTTTTTTTAATTTTTTTTTGTTTTATTGATACTTGTATATATTATCCTAATTATAAAATCATAAATATTTAACAATAATAAACCAGCTATAATCACCATTAATTATCACCAAAATAACAAAAAATATATATACATAAACTTAACGTACACCACTATGAAACATAAGCTACCAACATAAATTAGAAATATACACGGCAACTTTGTCTTTCACTTCGCGTATTTCCGTTTCCGTCAGTTCGCATGTTTCCCTTGGAGTGTCGTATATAATCTACGTATTAAAAGAAATAATTATTAAAAATTTAGTACATATATATTATAGATTTTCTAATAAATATTTATAATATTATAATTTAAAAACATAATAAATACTTACAGAATCAATACTTTGTACCCCGAGTTTCTTCACGGCTTCTATGATATATTCCATAAATTTAAGCACGTAGTAGCCGCAGTAAATGCTATTTTTTTTGTTGAAAACACAATTAAAAAAATATTATATATGTTAGTCCCAAATTAAAAACGCTTCAAAACCGTTAAAAACGCAACTTAACACTTAATTTCAAGCATATGAAAATTATTTTCGATTCTAACTACTTCAACACAATAATATATACCAAATAGTGTTGTGTGCCAAGTTTCGTGCATAACAAACCAAGTTTAAGCTATTTTACGCGCGAAAGTGACAAAAATCCTTCAAAACCTTTAAAAACGCAACTTAACACTTAATTTCAAGCATATGACAATTATTTTCGATTCTAACTACTTCAACACAATAATATATACCAAATAGTGTTGTGCCAAGTTTCGTGCATAACAAACCAAGTTTAAGCTATTTTACACGCGAAAATGACAAAAATAGTTTAAAACCGTGAAAATTGCAACTTAACACTTCATTTCAAGCATATGACAATTATTTTTGATTCTAACTACTTAAACACAATATTATATACCAAATAAGGTTGTGTGCCAAGTTTCGTGCATAACAAACCAAATTTAAGCTATTTTACGCGCGAAAGTGACAAAAATCCTTCAAAACCGTTAAAAACGCAACTTAACACTTAATTTCAAGCATATGACAATGATTTTCGATTCTAACTACTTCAACACAATAATGTATGCCAAAAAGTGTTGTGTGCCACGTTTCATGCATAACAAACCAAGTTTAAGCTATTTTACGCGCGAAAGTGATAAAAATCCTTCAAAACCGTTAAAAACGCAACTTAACACTTAATTTCATGCATATGACAAAGATTTTCGATTCTAACTACTTCAACACAATAATGTATACCAAATAGTGTTGTGTGCCACGTTTCATGCATAACAAACCAAGTTTAAGCAATTTTAAGCGCAAAAGTGATAAAAATCCTTCAAAACCGTTAAAAACACAACTTAACACTTTATTACAAGCATATGACAATTATTTTCTATTCTAACTACTTCAACACAATAATATATACCAAATAGTGTTGTGTGCCAAGTTTCGTGCATAACAAACCAAGTTTAAGCTATTTTACGCGCGAAAATGACAAAAATAGTTCAAAACCGTGAAAATTGCAACTTAACACTTAATTTCAAGCATATGACAATTATTTTCGATTCTAACTACTTCAACACAATGATAGATACCAAATAGTTTTGTGTCCCAAGTTTCGTGCATAACAAACCAAGTTTAAGCTATTTTACGCGCGAAAGTTACAAAAATCGTTCAAAACCGTTAAAAACGCAACTTAACACTTAATTTCAAGCATATGACAATTATTTTCGATTCTAAAAAATTCAACACAATAATATATATCAAATAGTATTGTGTGCCATGTTTCGTGCATAACAAACCAAGTTTAAGATATTTTACGCGCGAAAATGACAAAAATAGTTCAAAACCGTGAAAATTGCAACTTAACACTTCATTTAAAGCATATAACAATTATTTTCGATTCTAACTACTTAAACACAATAATATATTCCAAATAGTGTAGTGTGCCAAGTTTCGTGCATAACAAACCAAGTTTAAGTTATTTTACGCGCGAAATTGACAAAAATCCTTCAAAACCGTTAAAAACGCAACTTAACACTTAATTTCAAGCATATGACAATGATTTTCGATTCTAACTACTTCAACACAATAATGTATACCAAGTAGTGTTGTGTGCCACGTTTCATGCATAACAAACCAAGTTGAAGCTGTTTTACGCGCGAAAGTGATAAAAATCCTTCAAAACCGTTAAAAACACAACTTAACACTTAATTTCAAGCATATGACGATTATTTTTGATTCTAACTACTTCAACACAATAATATATACCAAATAGTGTTGTGTGCCAAGTTTCATGCATAATAAACCAAGTTTAAGCTATTTTACACGCGAAAGTGACAAAAATCCTTCAAAACCTCAAATAATTCATACCTTGTGAATCAATTAATTCAAATGTATTCCTTCCGTGTGATCTACACGCATATAACCAACATCTTCATCATCTTCATTCACCGATTTTGGATTGATATAGTGTGGGGAGTCTTCAAAAGCATTATATTCTACCTCATCCTCAACATCACCTATACCAAGGATACTTCTTTTTCCCGGTAACACAATAGACCATTTTTTATCAGAAGGGTCTTCAATGTAAAATATTTGGTTGGCATCGCATACATTTTTTTCTATATGCATAACGTCAAGACAATGCCTAACCTGTAGATCTCTCCAATATGGAAGCGTCCAAAAGATTGAATTTTTTTCCGCTGTCGGTCTTCATCCCCTTTTAACTTGCCCTGTTTTACCAAATACAGTCTCAACGGTGCATAAATACATGTTTGCACTTGGGAATCCACGTGGATTCCATGTCATCAACACATATTGGGCACGCTTTCTTCCCTTTGTTCTTATACCCTGATAAGTTTCTATATGCCGGAAAATCGTTAACGGTGCATAAAAGCATTGCACGCAAGGTGAACTCCTCATTAGCATATGCATCAAACACGGAAACTCCTTCATCCCACATCTTTCTCAAATCCTCAACGAGAGGTGCAAGATATACATCTATGTCATTGCCAGGTTTCTTACGACCCGAGATAAGAAGAGAAAGCATAATGTACTTACGCTTCATACACAACCAAGGTGGCAAATTATAAATCACTAAAAGTACCGGCCAAGTTATGTTGAGAACTAAGATTGTGAAATGGGTTCATTCCATCCGTGCACAGTCTGAGCCTTAAATTACGAACTTCATCCCCAAAAGTCTTGTGCAACCTATCAATACTCTTCCACTCCGAAGAATCGGATGGATGTGTGAGCAAGTGATCTTTCTTCACCCTATTTGCATGCCACCTCAAATTTAACGCATCTTTCTTTATAGAAAACAAACGCTTGAATCTAGGTATTATTGGAAGATACCACAATACCTTAGCCGGGGGCCCTTTAGCATCCCGAGCCCCTTTACGCTTGTAACGCGATAACCCACACCTAGGACACTCTTCTAAGTTCTCGTTTTCATTCTGATACAATACACAATCATTCGGACACTCATGAATCTTCTGGTACTCTAACCCGAAAGGACACATTAGTTTTTTGGAATAGTATGTCGACTTTGGAAGTTCATTTCCCTCAGGAAGCATCTCACCTAACGCTTCTAATAACATTGTGAAACTAGTGTCACTCCAATTGAATTTTGACTTAATGTTGAAAATTGTCAAAACTGCTGTAAGTTTGGTAAACTTTGTACATCCAGGATACAAAGGCTTTTGAGAAGCCTCTGTCAACAAGTCAAATACACGAGGACGTTTTCATAACTCATCCTCGACTCCCTCTATCATCTCATCAACACGATCCACATCCTCATCGACATTCTCTTCATCAACACGATCCACTACATCCTTATTGACATCGGCCACATTATTGACATCCTCAACAACACTCTTTTCCTTGTAAACTCCCTCCTCACCATGCCAAACCCAAACATGATATTGAGGCCTAAACCCACGTCGAAGTATGTGCTCCCTAAGGATATAAACACTATCTACCTTTGATACATTACCACAATTGACACATGGGCAATAAAAACCAACTCCCCCCGTCCTAACTTGATGTTCAACCGCAACACTACAAAATTCTAATATGCCATCAATAAATTCTGACGATTCAATGCTTCCATACATCCAAGAACGATCTTTTGTCATCCTACGTGTGATTATTTGATTCAAAACAAAATTAATAGTCATATATACTTAATTATACCAAACATATTTAACCCTAAAAATGTATACTTATTTATACCAAATATATATACTAATTTTGTATATGCAATACATTGTGTTCTAAAATAAAATCACTTAGAATAATTAAAACATTGTATAACTTCATACTTTATAATTCATATTCTAATTCTATATAACCAAACATATATGTACAACAACAAACCACAAATACACATACATTCATAAAATAAATTATGAAAAATTTAAAACTTAAAATACATACACATTCACAAACCACAAATACATACACATTCATAAAATACATACACATTCACAAACCACAAATACATACACATTCATAACTAAAATGAAATAATTACCTAAGAATATAACAAAACATACATACACATTCATAAATTATGAAAAATTTAAATCTAATTTGCAAAATCAAAATGAGAATAATACCTTGAATTTTCGTGGGTTTTGACTTGTGTATAACCTATACAATAAAAAAAAATTTAGTATAAAAAAACTAAAGCTTTAAAAAGAAGAGCAACAATAAGAACACACAAGAATTAAACCCAAATTTTGTATAACCTTGAAGATGAGCAAGAATTAAACCCAAATTTCGTGGGTTTTTCGTGGGTTTAGTGTGAACAACAATGGGTTGAACAAACAAGAATTTCGTGTGGGTTTTTGAAGAAGAATTTCGTGGTATAATAGTAGGTTTTTGAAGAAGAATTTCGTGGGCTGAAGAAGAAGAAGAATTCGAGTGAAGAAGAAGAAGAATTTCGTGGGCTGAACAACAATGGCACCCGTGAAAATGAAGAAGAAGAAGAAGAAGTTGTTTTTGCAAGTGAATATAACAGTAGGTAATTGGTACAGTAGGTTTTTGCAAGTAAAAGAATTTCGAACGTTATAATATGAGGCGGGTTTTTAATAAAATATATATGGTGGAATAGATTATTGGCTGCGGACAGCCCTATAACCACAGCCATTAAGGCTTTTGCTAACCTATTGGGTGCGGACAGCCCTCCAACCGCAGCCATTGAGCATTTCCCCTTTTGAAATTTAAGCTATTGGCTGTGGACAAACCCCAAACCGCAGCCATTGTGTATTTTATTTTAAATTTGATTTTTGGCTATGTATAATTCTAAACTGCAGCCTATTAGCAGCAGCCAATAGCCTTTTTTCCACTAGTGCCAAGAAAAGGGTTTAGCAAGCTTACAAAGGAGCTTAATGCGTTGAATTTAAAGAAGAATTTGTTTGTTGCGAAACCTAGTGCTTCAGTGAAGACTCTGGCGAGTCAGGACACAAATAGTGGAAACCCACGTGCTGCTCTAAAGGAAAAGATGATTCCAGGGAAGGGGTGATATCTGCACAAGTATCTAGGGGGGCCAGGATACCAAAAATGCTCATACAGAACACCTGTTGAATAATGAGGTATGTACTATTGTTTTTGCATGTGCTAAGGGTAGTAATAAGGAATGTAATGATACTACTTTTGTTTTAAATAATAATTTGCTTGATATGGCGGCTCCCTTGAATGCCTATACTGTTGGTAGTACTTTTCAAGTAGGATATGCAAATTCCCCTTTGAAGAAACAAACAAAATCCAAAAAATTCACTAGTGGAAAAAAAGCTATTGGCTGCTAAACATTAGCTGCGGTTCCTAAAAAACGCAGCCTTTAATGGAAGAAAAAAAGGGCAAAAAAAAAATAGCACAAAGGCTGCGGTTTTTTGTAACACCGCAGCCAATAATCCAATACTTTTTTTTTGGAGCCTTCAAAGGCTGCAGTTTTGGCATGACCGCAGCCAATAATCAAGTACTTTTTTTTTGGAGCCTTCAAAGGCTGCGGTTTTGGCATGACCGCATCAAATAATCAAAAATCCATTTATAAAAAAACCCTAAGCCTGTCAAATTATGCGCCACACGTCATTTCTTTCTCATTCTTTCTTTCTCATCTCTTTCATTTGTCTTTGTTTCTCATTTCTTTGAATCCAACTCCACATCAAGCTTTGGACATCAAGCTTTTCGATTGTTTGTTTTCAAAGGATGTTTGTTTCACTTCAAAGAAATTGCTTTGGACTTTGCAATCGAACAACAATGTATTGTTTTCGAGTGTTTGGATGTTTGTTTAACTTCAAAGTTAGTTCCTTTTCCCTTTTTTTAATTATTTTTATTTATTTTCTTATTTTATTCATTCAATTTAAGCTTTTTTCATGTGGGTAACTAATTTAATTTTTTTTTTGTGGGTTTTTGATTTATTTTCTATTTTTGTCTTTGTTCAATATTTGATTTTTTTATAATAATTTTCAGGCGACATTCAGATGAAGAAGAGAGAAGGAACAAATGAGGAAGAATGTGAAAAGGATGAAGAAGAGAGTTTAATTTTGAGTTTAATTTTTGTTCTAGGTTTTTCAATATATGTTGTTTAATGTAAATAT
This sequence comes from Amaranthus cruentus, assembly GCA_019425755.1. NCBI lineage: Eukaryota > Viridiplantae > Streptophyta > Magnoliopsida > Caryophyllales > Amaranthaceae > Amaranthus > Amaranthus cruentus. The sequence goes on along the minus strand of CM033463.1, from coordinate 12,285,016 downwards.
AATTGTAAAATTCATTCAAGAACAAAAATTCATTCAATATCTGCGGTTTTTGTTGTTTATTGTAAATATCTGTTGTTTATTGTAAAATTCATTCAATATCTGCGGTTTCCGTTTTAGGTTTTTCAGATTTCATTCCACAGGCTTTGAAGCATGCATCAATTAAAATGAAAAAAAAAACAAAAAAAAGGGACTAAAGGCATATACAAATTACACTTACATTAAACGAAATGAAAAAAAAAAACAAAAAAAGAAGAAGCCCTCAAAGGCTGCGGTTTTGGCAATGACCGCAGCCAATGATCACATTTTTTTGTTTTAAAAATGGTCTATAGGTTGCTGTTTTTAAGACCGCAGCCAATAATATTTTGTCATCTGCTGCTATTACTAATGCAACGAGTCAAAACCGCAGCCTATATTGGCAAAAAAACCGCAGCATATCTTGTTTTTTCCACTAGTGATTAAATGGGAGACATGTGCACATTATCCCAAAATTTGTTAGGACAGGATTATCCTCTACTCCTGTTCTTGACTCAACTGGGAAACGAAAATCTTGGGATACTGATGTGGAAATCGAGGGTTCTAAATGGGCACAAAAGAAATCTTGTATGGGTGCTGGGAATGGTGATTCTGGATTGGTTTCAGTAGCGGAGGTTGGGGATTGCCAACCCCGCAAACGACAATGAAAATATTTCGTTGCAACTGTCACCGACTTAATAATCACATGACAGTTCAAGCTCTCCACAGCTGGTGTTGGAGAGAGAGGCCGGGTTTGGTCTTTGTGATGGAAACTATGATGGATAACCGTACACTACTTGATGGTATTCGTAAGAAGTGTGGTTTTTGTGAAGGGATCTATGTAAGCAGTGACGGTCACTCAGGAGGGTTAGGGTTGCGGTGGCGGGATATTAATGCAAATCTTGTTTCCTACTCACCACATCATATTTTGGTGGAAATCCGAGACGACTGTGAAATTGGAGCTGCTTGGTATGCTTGTGGCTTATATGGTTGGGCTGATAGGACAAAGTAAAGTAAAACATGGGACATTATTGACAAAATTCGTGCTGATACAAGGGGTCCGTTAGAGATTTTTGGTGACTTCAATGAAATCCTCTCACACCAAGAAAAGGAGAGTGGAAACAGGAGACTGGAAAGGGAGATTGCGGCTTTCAGAAATTACATTGATTCATGTGGGTTAAGTGTCCTAGGGTATAGAGGAAGTATTTTCACTTGGTGCAGGGGGCTTTCTCAAACTTCTGTGATTCGGGAAAGACTTGACAGGTTTGTGGCATGTACTGGATGGCTGGATTTATTCCCTTATTTTGACGTTAGACACTTCCCAATATATCGCTCTAATCATGCTCTGATAATGTTGTGTTCTAATAAACCGTCGGTTGATGGATGTAAAGAAAAACTATTTCGCTTTGATTCTCTGTGGTTATCCAATGATCAGTGCAAGACGGTGGTCTCTGATGCATGGCAGGAATCGATAGGTGAATACATAGCCTTTCATATTGGCAATTGTGCTTCACGACTTGCCTCATGGGCTGAGTCTACTTTTGGAGAGTTGAAGTCGAAAATAAAAGTCTGAATGAAAGCTAAAAGCAACACAGCGATGCCCTATGGATGCAAACATAATTAATAATTGCAAAAGACTCTCGAATGAATTGGATGAATTACATCGGTTGGAGGAATCCTATTGGTATATGAGGTCGCGGGCAAATGAACTAAAAATATGGGGACAAAAACTCCAAGTATTTTCACCACAAAGCTAGCTTTCGTAGACGTCAAAATTTGGTAAAGGGCTTAAATGATGACAATGGGTGCTGCAAAACTAGTAAGACTGACATTGAGAGATTGATTACAGCATACTATGAGTGCCTTTTCTCTACAAGCTCTCCCTCGGGCTTTGATAGTGCGGTGGATAGTTTGGGAGCTGTGGTGACTGATGATATGAATAAGTCTCTGGAGATGGAACCTACGGCTGAGGAGGTTCATGTAGCTACCTTCCAAATGCACCCCACAAAGGCTCCAGGTATTGATGGCTTTCACGCTCTTTTTTATCAAAAATTCTGGGACATTGTGGGTGATGATGTTGTTAGTTTGGTTAGGAGATGGTGGCGTGATTTTTTTGATCTTAAGTGCATTAATCGAACATATGTCTCCCTGATTCCGAAGTGTAAAGAACCAAAATCGCTTAAAGACTTTAGACCTATTAGTTGTTGCAATGTGATATACAAAATTATTTCAAAAATAATAGCTAATAGGCTAAAACCCCTCTTAGATAGGCTTATTTCTGTTCATCAGAGAACATTCATTTCGAGCCGTTTTATTACTGATAATGCTCTTTTGGCTTTTGTAACGTTGCATGCTATGAAACGATCACCTAATGGGAAAAGTAATGCTTTTACGTTGAAATTAGATATGAGTAAAGCATATGACAGGATTGAGTGGTCTTTTCTTGAAAAGGTGATGATGAAATTAGGGTTTAATGATAATTAGGTACATCGGATTATGAGTTGCATCCCTAGTGTATCCTTTTCTTTTAAGATCAATGGTAGTGTATGTTGCAATGTTATTCCCTCGCGAGGTCTTCGACAAGGGGATCCCATCTCCCCTTACCTTTTCATTCTATATGCAGAGCCTCTCTCTTGTATGATCTCTTAAAGTATGTCTAGGGGTTTGATCCATGGTGTTAAAGTGTGTCGTGGGGCACCGTCTCTATCTCACCTGTTTTTTGCAGACGACAACATCCTTTTTGCTAGAGCTACTGTTCAAGAATGCTCGGAGGTAGATAATATTATTAGCACATATGAGTGAGCATCGGGCCAAAGAGTTAATTTCGACAAGATAGAAATCTTCTTTAGCAAAGGTGTTTCGGTGTCCATAAGACAGATGATAAAGGATCGGCCGAGGGTTCAGGAGGTGGATAGGCTCTCGAAGTACTTGGGGTTACCCACCATATTAGGGCAATCAAAAACTTCTATCTTTGCTTGTATGAAAGATAGAGTATGGAAGAAAATCCAAGGGTGGAAGGAGCGCTTATTATCCAGAGCAGGTAAAGAAGTATTGATCAAATCAATAATTCAAGTTATACCCACCTACATGATGAGTATTTTTCGTATTCCTGATAGCATCTTAGATGACACACTTTATGATGGCGCGTTTTTGGTGGGGATCTTCAGGGGAAAATAGGAATATGCATTGGCACAGCTGGGCGTATTTATGTTCCTCAAAGAAGCGTTGGGGCATGGGGTTTCGTGATCTCAAGTGTTTTAATTAGGCGCTCTTGGCCGAACAGATAAAGCGTTGACTGGAGAGACCAGATTGCTTATTGAATTCTGTTCTTAAAGCCAAGTACTACAAAAACAATTTCATCTTGGATGCTAGAAGGGGCTTTAACCCGAGCTATTCATTGACGAGTTTATGGGGTGCCAAGTCCCTCCTCCTTGAAGGCCTGGGCTGGAGAATTGGGACTGGTACTACGGTATGGGTGAAGAAAGACAGGTGGCTGTTTAGGGATGGGTCCTTTGTAGAGCAAGTTTGGAGAAATGAGCATGATGAGGATATTCAAGTCTGCGAATTCATTGATCAAAAAATAAAGAACTGGGACTTGAATAAATTAGTGGGCGCCTTTCACCAGAACACAGTAAATACTATCCTCTCACTTCCCCTTGTTCAAGGCAATTATGGTGACACTATTATGTGGGGATACACGAAGAATGGTTGCTACTCAGTAAAATCTGGTTACTAGTTGGGTATGATTGGTGCAACTAGAGCTGGTGTGGAGAGGGATTATCGTTTATGGTCCAAAATATGGAATATTCAAGGTCCTCCAAAATTACGTCATTTTCTGTGGAGGGCTTGCAAAGGTTCTCTTCCCGTTTATGAGGTGATGCTTCGAAGACACATTCGAGAATCGAGTCTTTGTCCTTGCTACAATGAAGCCTCGGAGTCTATTTGCTACGCCATTGTGGATTGTGTGAAGCCCTGTAATCTGTGGATGTCTTCTCCCTATAGTACACTGATACAAGATGCTCCTCGACAGTCATTTGAAGCTTTCTTTTTGTCGCTCCAAGAACACGCCTCAGCTGACGAGCTCCCCCTCCTATGTTCTTCTCTTTGGGTATGTTGGATGAATCACAACAAGCATGTCATGGAGAACACCAACTGCGACATTATCCAGTTAGCTGCAGCCTTGATCAAGATGGTGACTGACTATAAAGAATATGCCCAAAAGGTTTTTACCATTCCTATGCACAGGGCTCCCACTGCTGACGCTTGGAGACCCCCTAGCAGAGGGTGGATTAAGGTCAATTTCGACGCATATGTTGGAGTGGGCTGTAGAAGAGGGTTGGCGATTGTTTGTAGGGATGATCAAGGTATTGTCCTACTCACTAGTACCCGCCTATGCCGAGAAAATCGGTCTGTTGAGACTTTGGAAGCCATGGCTGCTATGTATGGGTTGACTATAATAAAGAGAATATGATTCGACAAGATTCATGTGAAGGAGATGCTTTGAATGTAATATCTGCCATCACCAACAATACTGCTGGGTGTGCACACATACATTTTGTTTATGATCATTTACTGTCTATGCTCCCTTTGTTTGAGGATATTAAAGCTAGCTTTCTTCGTAGTAGGGGTAACATCGTTGCCCACGTGGTGTCTAGGTGGGAAACAAATTTTACTTGTGAAAAAGTTTGTATGCCTCCTTTTCCTGTTTGTCTTCAGTCCTTGGCCGAGCTTGATTTGAGCTAGTTTAATGCAATATGTTTACTTCAATAAAATAAAACTTTACTCACTCTACTACTTTTTATATAATATTATATATATATATACATATATATATATATATACATATATATATATATACATATATATATATATATATATATATATATATATATATATATATAATATAATCATATATATATATATACATATATATATATAATATATATATATATATACCGATTATCCTACAATAATCCCAAATTTTAGGATAATCCAACCTTTACTCGATTTTCCTACAATAATCCCAACTATTAATTCACCATGAATAATCTAAACTTTGAGAGATATTTGCCAAAAACATTATTGTCTATAATGTAATCTATGATAGGAGGTAATGTTGGCAAAAAAATAAAAGAAAATTAAAATTAATTAAAAAAACTCATGACCATTCACGATCCCATCATGCACCAGCCGGCGAGCACCACCTCTCCATTTATAAAAGCATCTTTTTATTGTTTTCGCTAAATCAATTAGCTTCGTTCTTATTCCACTTTTCTTATTGAATCATCAATCAAGTTTGTCATCTCATCCAATATCGACATTGATTTTGCCTTATGTCTAACTTGTTCCTTTTTATATGACATATATATTTTGCCTTGGAGGTCGACGGTGAACAGGAAGAGTGAATGGCGGTAGCTAATACTAGAAAAGGGAGTGCCACAGAGAGGGGTGGGATGGGGTGGAGAAAGGAATGGCAGTGGCGGAGGGGTTTCGGGTGGATAAGTATTTTTTTTTTCGTTAGTTTTATCATTTAACATTTAAATTTTTTTCATTTTTATTTATTTTAACTTTTTTTTAAAAAACTATAACCGTAACAACAGGTTACCGGTCATAAGGGTATACTCTTAGCAAATAAACCTTAAAGTTTGGATTATTCATGGTTAATCAATAGTTGAGATTTTATTGTAGAAAAATCGTGCAAAAAATGGATTATTGTGGATAATTTTTCTTTTATTTTAGGTACTAAAAATGAGAAATGAAATGATAATACAAGTCCACAAATCTAGTCCAAGCAAAAGTAAACAGTCCAAATAATGAAAAAAGTTGAATCTAAAAGTCAAGTTATAGCTAGTCATTTTTTTTAAAGATTTGAAAATTCAGTAATTGTTTTAAAATTACACATTTGCACACTTTTTCTTTTAAATATCCAAATGACTCCGTACGTGTATATATTAAGAAGTTTCACTGTTTTAAATTTATATATATATATATATATATATATATATATATATATATCATATGATATAATATTATATATATATATATATATATATATATATATTATATATATATATATATATATATAATATATATATATATATATATATATATATATATATATACCAGAGAGAGATACAAACAAACGCACGGGCTGGAAATTAACTCCATCCGAGCCACCAAAAACGCTAACGTTCAGACAAAAAGGAGAGCGTCCAAAAGCTAGCTACCTAGTTACAAGCATATCAATCATTCTACTGTTTACCCTCCCAGCAATCCTAAAGACTATACATTCAACCACCTCCTTCAAATTGAACGTGTGGTTATCAAAGATTTTTTTGTTGCGCTGCATCCAGATGCAGTAAATCATTTCCGTCCAGAGACCTACAATCAGCTTGGCCCAATCTGTCTTCATTTTGTTTATTTTACTCATCCATTGGATTTCAGCTTGGAAATTGGGCTCGTCGAGACCTCGAGGCAGGAAATTTAAAAGACGGGATCTAACTTCCATTACATTCGCACAATCAAAAAATAAATGCTGAGTTGTTTCCCTAGTTCCATTGCACATGACACACAAATCATCTGAGAGGTTCAACCATTTACCAATTCTATCCTTGAAAGCTAACCTATTTTGAATAGCGAGCCAAGTGATGAAACGGGCACTTGGGCTAGCAGCATCCCTGATCATAATGTTCCCCTAGTGGACCTTAGGCTCATCTGCTATTAGAAGCTCATAGGCCCTGCCAATAGCAAAGGTACTCCCATTGGTAACTTTCTCCCAACCCCCGAGCTGTTCCAGTAAAACTCTTTGGTTGATGATCTTCTTGAAGCTTTATGACGCATGAATGGAGGGTCTCACATCATGAATCTTATGCGTTTTCAAGTAGTAACTGTGTACCCATTTCACCCACAAGTTCTCCTTATTGCGAGCAAGGTTCCACAAATGCTTGAGGATTGCGGCCCTGTTCGACACATACATATCCCTCAGGTTGAGACCTCCCTTAGAATAAGGTAAACCCATTTGCTTCCAGGAAACAACTGCTTTCTTAGATAAACCTTCTTTCCCAGACCAGATGTACGACCTACAGATGTTCTCCACCATTTTGATCAACTTTTTAGGAAGGCAGAAGATTTGAGCCCAAAAGTTTTGCATTCCCCCAATAACACTGCGAACAAGCTGGATCCTAACTGCATAGGAAAGTAACCGAGAGGACCAGAAACCAATTCTACCAACAGTTTTATCAACCAGGGGCCTACAGTCTCGGGAGTTCAACTTCTTGGAGTGAAGGGGAACCCCTAGGCATCTGAACGGGAAAGTACCTTCATCCATATGTAAGTATTGTAAGATCTGCTCTTTGCTCTGATTATCGACCCCGGAAACATAAGCATTGGTTTTACTCGTGTTGGCTTCTAGACCCGAAGCTTTAGAAAACCTCTAAAAAGAGCGCATCATGCTTTGGACTGAGGCGATATCTTCTCTTGCAGAACATGAGGAGGTCATCCGCAAAAAGGAGGTGCGTAATGTTCACTAGCCTGCATCTGGGGTGGAAGTGGAAGCTCGTAGTATCGCTCTACTTGTGCATAAGCCTGGAAAGGTATTCTATAGCAATGGCGAAGAGGTACGGGGAGATAGGGTCTCCCTGGCGTAATCCTTTCTTTGCTTCAAAAGGCTTCAGGGGCATGCCATTAACAAGGATGGAGAAAGAGACTGTGGAGACACAAACCTTGATCTAGTCGACGAACCTAGGGGGAAAACCCATTTCATCCATAACCGAGAACAAGAACGTGCAACTGATTGAATCATAGGCTTTCCGAAGATCCATCTTGATCATGCACCTCGGACTATTGTTCTTCCGAGTGTAACCTTTGATAAACTCCGCTGCTAGTAAGATGTTATCAGCCATCTGCCTCCCTAGAATAAACCCTGATTGGGCTTGGTCAATCACACTCCCCATCACCTTCTGAAGCCTTCCTGCAAGGACTCTAGAAATGACCATGTAGATAACTGTGCAACAGGCAATAGTTCTGAAGTCACCCACTCTGTTAGCATTATTAGATTTTGGGATCAGGGTAACCGATGTGCAGTTGTAAGGGTGGAAGAGAGAGTTATTGGTGAAAAAGTCTTTGATGGCACTCATAAGATCCTCCTTGATGATATTCCATGTCCTCTTGAAGAAGCAAGCGTTAAACCCATCGATGCATGGAGCTTTGTTGTCATTCATCCCAAACAGAGCATCTTTGATTTCCTCTTCACTCACATCCTGGATAAGCATCTGGCTGCTGTAAGTGTCGATTTGGGGCCCTTCTCTCATAATCCTCCTGTCAATCGCCTCAAGGTTTGGGGTTTCAGTACCTTGGAGGCTTTGATAAAACTGAGTAATCTCATTTTGGATCTCATGGGAGTTACTGAGCCACTTGCCCCCCTTATCTTGAAGTTCATGAATGCTGTTGGGAGCCTACCTCTCTTTGATTGTGGCATGGAAATAGGCTGAAGTTTCATCCCCGTTTCTCATCCAGTTAACCGTTGATTTTGGTGGAGAGCTTTGTCTTCAATTTTCCTCCATTTACGCACCTTGGCGGAAGCCTCTTTTTCCTGCTTGTGAAAATCTACATTTGTGGGGTTGGCTTGCAATCTAGTTTGGATGTGATCCAGTGATTCTTCCCATTTGGTAATTTTGTCCCAAATCCCCGCGAACTCTCTAGTGTGCAAGTGTTTCAGGCTGCTTTTTACATTATTCATCTTGTGCCAAAACCTTTGTAACCCTGCTCCCTTAACTTTAACCTTCCAAGCTTCATCTCTCACCTTTAAGAAGTCTTGATGCTCACAGAGATAATTGAAGAAACGGAATGGTTTGCTCTGCTTCTGTGCATACTCTGCGAGGTTCAGGATCAAGGGGGTGTGGTCAGAGGATTGAGGGTTAGCATAGTGGACACTTGCTTGGCTGTAGCTGTTTAACCACTGGAGGTTCCCTATAGCATGATCGATCTTGGTAAGAGTGCGGTTTTCCCCCTCCTCTTTGTTGGTCAATGAGTAATTATGCCCTCTCTCGGTGATTGGGTGAAGCTCCTTGCTCTCAAGCCACTGAAGCATATCGTAAGTGTCATACGTAGTTACTTGCGACCCATTTTTTCTATGCTCATCTTTGTAAATAGCATTAAAGTCTCCCATAAATAAGCACGCTAAGTTATAGTCCAACCTCTCCATCTCCTTCCACATCTCTCTGCGTCTCGAACATTGTGGAGGCCATACACAAAGATATATATATATATATATATATATATATATATATAAATATATATATATATATATATATATATATATATATATATATATATATATATATATATATATATATATATATATATATATATATATATATATTTATATTTATATAATGTGTGAACGTCGAGAACCTTGTTACTTTTTGGCAAAATTGTGTTACTTTTCTATCATAAAAATTTCACACAAAATAGCAACACTTTTTTGCCAAAAAATAACAAGGTTCGCACGGTTCACACTTAAGCACAGTTCACACTGGAACTTCTCCCTATATATATATATATATATATATATATATATATATATATATATATATATATATATATACACACACACTTACACATACAGGGGAGGGATCCGATTAGAAGGGTGTTGAAAATAAGAAGGGTAAGAAAGACTCTACACCCTTGATTTCACTACAATAAAAAAAATCTATGGTCATGATTGAGCCAAAAAAACATAATTGTAAAAGTAACTATGTAACTATGAATTCTTTTTTAAATGTTCTTATTTTATAACATAGTATCATTTTTTTATATGTAGTAACCAAAAAAAATTAAACAAAAATCCTTCTCATGCTTCTCATTTTAAAATCCTTTTTATTTGATCCTACATATATATAAGTTCGAGTTTCAATTCGAACAGTACTTAATTGTGAACCGTGCGGACCTTGCTATGGTCGATTTTTATGGTTGAAAAATAACACGTTTTTGCTAAAAAGAAACACTTTTCAATAGTGTTACTATTACATCAAAAAGTGTTAGTTTTCAATTATAAAAATTTCATATGAAATAGTAACATGGTGGATAATTGAAACCGTTGATTTTGTTTCTTTAATTTCGTCTAAAATTTCAACTGTCTTAATCTTTATGCGACTTATTTTTACTTGATTATAATTTTTTTTAAGGAAAATTTGCTCAAAATAATCTCAACTATCACCTGTTGGCCAAAAATAATCCCAACTATCAATTATTTTTTAATAATCCCAACTATTCTCATAATTTGTTGAAAACATACCCACCTCCTTTTTAACCGGCTACAACATGTAAATTTTCCATTTTTTTTCTTTCTTTTTTTATTAATAGATGAAGGGGAAGGGTTATTTTGAACAGTTAAGTAAAAAAGTAAAGAAAAAAAAGTGAAAAAGTTACATGTTCTAGCCGATAACAAGGGAGTGGGTATGTTTTCGACAAATTATGAGAATAATTGAGATTATTAAAAAATAATTGATAGTTGGGATTATTTTTGGCCAACGGGTGATAATTGGGATTATTTTGAGCAAATTTTCCTTTTTTTAATTAAAAAGAACAACCAATGATGTTTGACATGCGATGATGTACAAAAATTCTTGTGTGAGATGATTTTAAGGTGAGACGTTCTTCAAACATGGACTAATAATTTAACTAATACAAGTTTAAGTATATGATATTATGATCTCCTTGATTTAAAATTGTCTCACCATAATTGACTTCTCATAAAATTATCACAACAATTTATATTTTCTAACTTTTATATATTTTCTTCTATTGAACATGTGAAAGGACACAATTATGATAATGTGTTAATGTATTATTATTATCAATGTAAATTTTCATGCACTTGGAAACGTTGTAATTTCTCCATTAAAATTGACCCATTGATGGCTGATGGGTCATCAATGTAATAATTTCCATGGAAAAAATGATATATATTTGATAATACCTTTATGGTGTGTTGCAAATTATGACCCAACTTTTAGAAATATCATCAAAAAAGTCATGAAAGTGATAAAGTTATAATATTCAAAGAAATTGATTGAAAATTTTTAAGGTACGGTGGAAAAAAATCTTGTATAAGTTTGATTTTTCTGTGTATATTTCCATTCTGTGTATAAGTTAATTTACACTACTAAAAAAATGCAAACATCCGACTACTCAAAACAGTCGGAATTTAATCGGTACAGAGCTATACCGACTAAATTCCAACTACATTGGGGTGATCGGCTCAAAATAGTCGGTAAATCGTTTTAGTAGGAAAACAGTCGGAATATTTAGACTAATTTCCGACTACCCTTTTAGTCGAAAATTTCCGACTACCCTTATAGTCGAAAATTAGTGAGTAAGCAACATTTCAAAATTTAACCCAAAATGAAAAAAAAAAGATTCTGACCACCTGGTTGGTCGGAAAAAAAATTTTGAAATGACAGTGCCACGTAATGCCTACTTGGCGCCCACCTGGCACACGTGGACACCTCAACAATCAGCTTGAACTCACAATTGTCGTTGGGAAGGATTAAATTAGGGGTGAAAGTTCGGTTTGCGGTTTAGTTTTTTCATAAAACCAAATCAAACCAAATTTATTTCGGTTTTTGATTTTTCAATACAAACCAAACCAAATTGTGCCTCAATCCAAATCGAACGAAACCAAATTAATTCGGTTTAGACTTTTTCAAACAAATCCAAACCTAATTTTCATTAAAAACAAATTTAAATGAAAAAAGAGAGGGAAACTAGGAAAGGAGTGGGAATGTCAAGTACTCATGTGTGGGACGGCGGTAGTACAGGTATTGGTTTGGTCTGGTTCGATTTGCGGTTTTAATCCGAATAAGTTTCACCCCTAGATTGAATCCAGTACCTCATGGATATGAGGTTAAGGCTCCAACCAGCAGGCCAAGTGATGATTATTGATACTCTAAGCTATTATTATTATTATTATTATTATTATGAGAGACTTCAATGCTGTTTTTGATGGCTCTCATAGATCCAATGGTCGGCAAGTGTCGGCATATGAAATGAGAGATTTTATTAGTTGTATTGAGGAGGCTAAGCTTAGTAGCCCTCCCTCAGTGGGGCAATGGTTCTCGTGGCATAATAAGGATGTTGGTGGTGATCGTATCTGTAACAGGAGCGGCAACCTCGATATATAATTAACATCAATAAAAAATTTACAAAATCATGCGGAAGTCTGAAAAAGTCGTTTTGCTAAAACTTAAAAAAAAAAAACTAAAATTGTTTATGAGAAACGATAAATATTACATCAGACTTGGAAAATTAAATACATGTCGTTAGTTTCAAAAATACATAATAATTAAAATTAAGTACGTCAAGATCATGAAACATAAAGTGATTAACAAAATGCAGCTAAGTCCTCGATAGCATAAATAATTGGTAGCTGCGGCCTGGATTGGAACCTGAACTAATTGCTGCAAAATACTGTCATCCATAGTACGGATGACAGCCGGTTGAACCGGTCAGCGCTTAACGTCGAGTATAACTCCCTCTCCAGCTCAAAATACGGAAGTTGTACTCTATATTTACAAAAAATATTTTAAGTACGAACTTATAACTACTTGATACCACCATATAATTTTACTATATTCTTTATTGTTCTATTCTTTTAAGTTATTAAGATATCATTCTCATCCTTGGCAGAAGTACGTTACTGCCACTTATACTATCGGTAATCTTAATACTTAAGTAAGTTCATTTGATTAATACTCATAACCGTACCATGCATCACTACATCAGCACTAATCAAGTTTATCACTGGTCAACAAGCAAACACCACAATATGACACCTGATAAATGTAAGGGTCTGGCTAGATTAGGGTCAAAGCCCTATATCTAACTGTGGTGGGGGTTGTCACCCCGCCAATGTTTATGCTCGAGCTTCTACAGGATAGGTAGCTAACCCCCTGTCTAACACCGCATTTTACGTGCCTGCCAACACGAGCGTTGAGATTTTACATGTCGGTCCATGGTTCGACATTTCCTTACTATCAGGGTCATTCAATCAATACACAGATAATTTCACACAAGTAGATCACATCTTTACTACTACAAGTTGACTTTGACTTTGACCAACTTAGAAGTTAACTTCCTTATTTAATAATATTCTACCTATATGCCCTTCTAAGTTCACTACTAAAGTTTTACTCATTAAACTTTATTTAAAACTTTATTTTTAATAGTTCATTTGTTAAATAAATTTGTACTAATAACTTAATATTCTATTAATAGTCTTTAGATTAATATTTTCACAAGTAGCTACTAATTTAAATTTCTCTTGGACTAAGTATCAATAATCAACATTTTTAACTTTAAACAATTAAATCTTTTAAATCTTTTCACAAAAATAAATATTTTAATTATAAATCGAGTAAAACTATATTCTATGGATAAATTTTTAAATTTCAACAAATTCACCAAAATCAATATTTCAAGTAAAAAATAAATAAATAAATAAATAAGACTTATTAAATTCACAAAAAAAGAATATTCAAATTTTAAAATAGATACAACTTATTATTTTACGAAATTAATATTTCTAGTTATAAAACAAGTAACACTTTATAAGCTCGCAAAAATCAATACTTCTAGTAATAAAACAAGTAAAAATTATTTATTCACACAAATCCATAACTCTTGTTATAAAACAAGTAAAAAACTTTATTCTTTTAATATTTTCATAAAATCAAAATTTCACGCAAAAAAAAAAACAATTTAAAAAAAATGTACTTTTACATTGTTTCAAATAAATTTTTGTCAAATAGTTAAGTAAAGATTTATTTTGTACTAACTAGCTATTTAATATCATAAAATTTATCTTTATTATATTTCTCATATATTCAAGGAAACACTTTAAATACTTATAAAAAGTTATCTCTCAAATATATTAAAATCTTATTATTGATACTTGGTAACTTATATTATTTAATTACACTCACTTTTTATTTATTTATAAGCTAATATGGTCAAATGGTCTAGGCTACTTTTGGAGTATTTTCCACTTACAAATAACGTAATTTACTTTATTGTAGTATATCCTAAGCTTAAATACTTACATAATCACTAAAAAAAAAATAAAAGCTTCTACACAATAACTTGAAAATTTGATATACTATTAAGGATAACATAAATATCAAATAAATTCTAATAACAACTCTATCTTTATATATATATATATATATATATATGTATATATATATATATAGGTATATATATATACGTATATATATAATATATATATATATATATATATAGGGTCGCGTTCAGGTGTGAACCATTGTTATATGCGAACCCTGCGAACAAGCAATCAGCAGCGTTGGATTGCAATGGATGGCTACGATTTACACGGTCATTAATGGCAAAATTGTAAATATTGCGAAATGAAAATTTTAGGGTTTTGTTTTTCAAAAAGCTTTCTCTCTCTTCCGAAATCGTTTCTCTCTCTTCCGAAAACCTTTCTCGCGATTCACCTGGGATTTCAAGTGAGATTACACCTGCGATTTCACCTGGGATCAGCTACAATCAAAAAAATTACTACAAATCAGCAAAAAGGTAAGAAGAAATTAATAAAATCGAGTTCTTTCCTAAATCAATTGATAATAAGTTCCTTTTTTTATTTTCTATAAGCAGTTCAAGAAGGAATTGCCATTATAACTACGATTGAGCTACAATTTGCAACAACATTCGTCTACAAAAATGGTGAATCTTTTAGTCCTATTACTCTTATTTGTTGCAATTTTTAAAATTTTAAATTTTTTTCTAGGGTTTTCAACAATACAGTAGTCATTTTAAAAGAACAAATCTTTTAGTCTTATTTGTTAATTTTTGTTTATTTTAATGTTGCTATATGATGTATAATTGTTTAATTCATTCAAAAAAATATTGTTACTGTTATTTTTTTTAAATGTTCAACAATGAGTGTTGTGAAAATGAGTGTTGTATAAATGATATACATTGTGCTTTATTA